>SJYC01100472.1:0-42948 GCA_006408675.1 Madoqua kirkii
AGCTAAATATCCCACTTAAACAATGGGACAGATCATCAAGAAAGAAAGTCAATAAGGAAACACAGAACTTAAATGACACATAAGAGCAGATAGACTTAGTTGATATTATAGAACATTCAATATGGATGTAGCTGAATATGCTTTCTTCTCAAGTGAAAACTGGAAATTATCCAAGATAGAACACCTCTAGGACCATAAATCAAGCTTTGGTAAATTTAAGAAAACCAAACCATATCAAGTATCTTTTCTGATAATAAGCCTATGGAATTAGAAATCAATTACAGGAAAAAACAAAACTAAAAAATACAAACTCATGAAGGCTAAACAGTATTTTACTAAACAACCAATGGATCACTGAAGGAATAAAAGGAAAATGAAAAAAACATACTTCAAGACAAATAACAGCAACAAAAAAAAAACCATGATAAAACAAAATATGTGTGATACAGCAAATCAACTCTAAAACAGAACTTGCTACAACGAAATTTTACTTCAGGAAATGAAAAATATTGCAAGTAAAGAAACTAAGCTTACATTGAGAGCAACTAGAGAAAGGTAACAAACAAAACTCAAAGGTAGGAGAAGGAAAGAAATCATAAAGATCAGAGCGGAAATAAACAAAACAGACATGAAGAAAATGATAGCAAAGATCAATGAAAGTAAAAGCTAATTATATGAGAAAATATACAAAATTGATAAAACTTTCACCAAACTTGAGAGTGTTAACAGCCTCTGTAGGGAGGCCAGAGGTAGGTGGAAGAGGAAATAAACTGCAAGTGGCAGATGTTTTTCCTTCTCTATTTACAACACTTGGTTTCACTTGAATTTAACTTTTCTCAAACCTTGAGCTAACCAATGCGCTATTCTTGTGGAAATGTTTTTCTGAAACTATGTTAATGAAACTATGTATTTGCTTTGGAATCTGCCTTTCTTCAAATCAGTTCTGCCTAAGACTATGTTTTTTTCTTTTCTCAAACCTTGGGCTGATAATGGCTCAATGAACCAGTATTCATGTCAATTATTTTATGACCAGGGATGACAGACCTTGTGTCAACCTATCTCAATAATGCATATTGTGGGAGAGGGACCTGGTTAAACTCCCCTCAGTCTTGAGGTGTCTCTATTATCTGATTAGCAGCTTCATAACAGACATAAAATGCCTTACTAAAAACTTGCAAGAAGGCACTTTTCTGCCCCTTCTGATGTCTATCAGAAGGTTTTCCTATCTTTATTATACTTTAATAAAACTCTGCTACACAAAAAGCTCTGAGTAGTCAGGTCTTCTCTCTGATCCCAGATCAAAATCCTCTCCTTCAGAGGTCACGAATCTCAGTATAGAACATGGCTTACAGTCACAACACTTCAGACTCATCTGGAAAAAGGGAGAAGATTCAAATTAATGAAATTACAAATGAAAAAGGAGAAATTACAACTGACACCACAGACATACATAAGATCATAAAAGAATGTTGCAAACAGCAATAGACCAATAAAATGGACAACCTAGAAACAATGAACAAATTTTTAGAAATATACAACCCTCCAAGACTGAATCAAGAAGAAATAGAAAATAAAAACAGACCAAACAGAAGTATTAGTTAAAATTATGATTAAAAATCTTCCAAAAAGAAGTCTAGGACCAGAGGTTTCACAGGTCAATTCTATCAAATATTTGTAGAAAAGTTAACACCTATTCTTTTGAAACTCTTCCAAAAAATCGCAGAGGTAGAAACACACTCAAGTTCAACCTAGTAGGCCACCACCACCCTGATACCAAAACCAGTGATGGCATAAAAAAGAAAATTACAGGCCAGTATCAACGACAAACACAGATGCAAAAATCCTCAACAAAATACTAGCAAACAGAATCCAAAAATGCATTAAAAGAATGATATACAATGACGAAGTGTGATTTATCCCAGGGATTCAGAGATCTTCAATATTCAAGAATCAATCACTGTGATGCACTAAATTAACAAACAAGGATAAAAACATGCGGTCATCTCAACAGATGCAGAAAAGCTATTGAGATATTTTACAACTATTTAAGGAAAAACTACCCAGATAGAGGGAATAAAGGGAGCTTAACATAATAGAGGCCATATGAGACAAGAGACCCAGACCACCTAACATGCCTCTTGGGAAATCTCTATGTAGGTCAAGAAGCAACAGTTAGAACTGGACATGGAACATCTGTGATGCACTAAATTAACAAACAAGGATAAAAACATGCGGTCATCTCAACAGATGCAGAAAAGCTATTGAGATATTTTACAACTATTTAAGGAAAAACTACCCAGATAGAGGGAATAAAGGGAGCTTAACATAATAGAGGCCATATGAGACAAGAGACCCAGACCACCTAACATGCCTCTTGGGAAATCTCTATGTAGGTCAAGAAGCAACAGTTAGAACTGGACATGGAACAACAGACTGGTTCCAAATAGGAAAAGGAGTATGTCCAGGCTGTATAATGTCACCTTGCTTATTTAACTTATATGCAGAGTGCATCATGTGAAATGCTGGGCTCAATGAAGCACAAGCTGGAATCAAGATTGCTGGGAAAAATATCAGTAACCTCAGATATGCAGATAACCCCACTCGTATGGCAGAAAGTGAAGAAGAACTAGAGTTTCTTGATGAAAGTGAAAGAGGAGAATAAAAAAGCTGGCTTAAAACTCAACGTTCAAATAATAAAGATCATGGCATCTGGCTCCATCTTTTATGGCAAATAGATGGGAAAACAATAGAGACAGTGACAGACTTTAGTTTTTTGGTCTCCAAAATCACTGCGATGGTGACTGTAGTCCTGAAATCAAAAGTCACTTGTTCCTTGGATGAAGAGCTATGACCAACCTAGAGAGCATATTAAAAAGCAGAGACACTACTTGGTCAACAAAGGTCTGTCTAGTCAAAACTATTGTATTTCAGTAGTCATGTATGGATGTGAGAGTTGAACTATAAAGACAGCTGAGTGCTGAAGAATTGATACTTTTCAACTGTGGTGTTGGAGAAGACTCTTGAGAGTCCCTTGGACTGCAAGGAGATCAAACCCAGTCAATTCTAAAGGAAAACAGTCCTGAATATTCATTGGAAGGACTGATGCTGAATCTGAAGCTCCAACACTTTGGCACCTTATGCGAAGAATTGACTTATTGAAAAAGATGCTGATGCTGGGAAAGATTGAAGGCAGGAGGAGAAAGGAATGGCAGAGGACAAGATGGTTGGATGGCATCACTGACTCAATGGACATGAGTCTGAGCAAGCTCCAGGAGTTGGTGATGGACAGGGAAGCCTGCGTACTGCAGTCCATGGGATTGCAAAGAGTCAGACAAAACTGAGCGACTGAACTGAACTGAGACAAGCCCACTGTTAACATCCTTCTCAATCATGAAGTCCTGGAAGCATTCCCTCTAAGATGAAGAACAAGGCAAGTACGTCTATTGTCATGATTTTTATTTAACATAGTTTTGAAAGTCTTAGACACAGCAATCAGAAAAGAAATAGTAGAAATTCAAATTGAAAAAGAAGATGTAAAACTGTCACAGTTTGCAGATTTTTGTTGTTAAGTCACTTAGTTGTGCAAGACTCTTTGCAACACCGTGGACTGCAGCATGCCAGGCCTCTGTGTTCTTCACCATCTCCCAGAGATTGCTTAAACTCATGTCCATCGAGTCAGTGATGCCATCCAGCCATCTCATCCTCTGTTATCCCTGTCTCTGCCTACCTTTAATCTTTCCCAGCATCAGGGTCTTTTCCAATGAGTTGGCTCTTCTTATCAGGTGGGCAAAGTTTTGGAAATACAGCTTTAGCATCAGTCCTTCAGTGAATTTCAGAGTTGATTTGTTTTAGAATTGACTGGTTTGATCTTGCAGTTTAAGGAATTCTCAAGAGTCTTCTCCACCACAGTTCAAAAGCATCAGTTCTTTGGTGCTCAGCCTTCTTTATGGCCCAGCTCTCACATCCATACATGACTGTTGGAAAACCATAGATCTGACTATATGGAATTTGGTTAGCAAAGTAAATCTCTGCTTTTTAATATGCTGTCTTGGTTTGTCTTAGTTTCTCTTACAAGGAGCAGGCGTTCAAATGTCATTGCTGCAGTCACCATCATCAGTGATTTGGAAGCCCAAGAGAAAAAAAAATATGTCATGGTTTCCACTGTTTCCCCACCTGCTTACCATGAATTAATGAGACTAGAAGCCTAGTTTTTTTGAATGTGGAGTTTTAAGCCAGCTTTTTCACTCTCCTCTTTCACTTTCATCAAGAGACTTTAGTTCCTCTTTGATTTCTGCCATAAGGGTGGTGCCATCTGCATATCTGACATTATTGATAGTTCTCTTGGCAATCTTGATTCCAGTTTGTGATTCATCCAGCCCAGCACTTCACATAATGTACTCTGCATGTAAGTTAAATAAGTAGGGTGACAGTATATATGGTCCTTACATATTCCTTTCCCAATTTGGAACTAGTCTGCTGTTCCATGACTAATTGTTGCTTCTTGACCTACATAAAGGTTTCTCAAGAGGCAGGTAAGGTGGTTTGGTATTCCCATTTCTTTAAGAATTTCCCAGTTTGTTGTGATCCACACAGTAGAAGGCTTTAGCATACATAGTCAATGAAGCAGAAGTTGATGCTTTTCTGGAATTCTGTTGTTTTTCCTATGAGCCAATGTATATTGGCAATTGGATCTCTGGTTCATTGCCTTTTCTAAATCCAATTTGTCCATCTGTAAGTTCTCAGAGGTTCGCACACTGTTGAAGCCTAATTTGAAGAATTTTAAGCATGACCTTGCTAACATGTGAAATGAGTGTAAATTGGGTGGTAGACAGCATTCTTTGGCTTTGCTCTTCTTTGGTTGTGCAAGACTCTTTGCAACACCGTGGACTGCAGCATGCCAGGCCTCTGTGTTCTTCACCATCTCCCAGAGATTGCTTAAACTCATGTCCATCGAGTCAGTGATGCCATCCAGCCATCTCATCCTCTGTTATCCCTGTCTCTGCCTGCCTTTAATCTTTCCCAGCATCAGGGTCTTTTCCAATGAGTTGGCTCTTCTTATCAGGTGGGCAAAGTTTTGGAAATACAGCTTTAGCATCAGCCCTTCAGTGAATTTCAGAGTTGATTTGTTTTAGAATTGACTGGTTTGATCTTGCAGTTTAAGGAATTCTCAAGAGTCTTCTCCACCACAGTTCAAAAGCATCAGTTCTTTGGTGCTCAGCCTTCTTTATGGCCCAGCTCTCACATCCATACATGACTGTTGGAAAACCATAGATCTGACTATATGGAACTTGGTTAGCAAAGTAAATCTCTGCTTTTTAATATGCTGTCTTGCTTTGTCTTAGTTTCTCTTACAAGGAGTAGGCGTTCAAATTTCATTGCTGCAGTCACCATCGTCAGTGATTTGGAAGCCCAAGAGAAAAAAAAAATATGTCATGGTTTCCACTGTTTTCCCACCTGCTTACCATGAATTAATGAGACTAGAAGCCAAGTTTTTTTGAATGTGGAGTTTTAAGCCAGCTTTTTCACTCTCCTCTTTCACTTTCATCAAGAGACTTTAGTTCCTCTTTGATTTCTGCCATAAGGGTAGTGCCATCTGCATATCTGACATTATTGATAGTTCTCTTGGCAATCTTGATTCCAGTTTGTGATTCATCCAGCCCAGCACTTCACATAATGTACTCTGCATGTAAGTTAAATAAGTAGGGTGACAGTATATATGGTCCTTACATATTCCTTTCCCAATTTGGAACTAGTCTGCTGTTCCATGACTAACTGTTGCTTCTTGACCTACATAAAGGTTTCTCAAGAGGCAGGTAAGGTGGTTTGGTATTCCCATTTCTTCAAGAATTTCCCAGTTTGTTGTGATGCACACAGTAAAAGGCTTTAGCATACATAGTCAGTGAAGCAGAAGTTAATGCTTTTCTGGAATTCTGTTGTTTTCCTATGAGCCAATGTATATTGGCAATTGGATCTCTGGTTCCTTGCCTTTTCTAAATCCAATTTGTCCATCTGTAAGTTCTCAGAGGTTCACACACTGTTGAAGCCTAATTTGAAGAATTTTAAGCATGACCTTGCTAGCATGTGAAATGAGTGTAAATTGGGTGGTAGACAGCATTCTTTGGCTTTGCTCTTCTTTGAGATTAGAATGAAAACTGACCTTTTTTAGTCCCATGGCCACTGCTGAGTTTTCCAAATTTGCTGGCATATTGAGCACAGCACTTTAACAGCATCACCTATTAGGATTGAAAGAGTTCACCTGGAATACCATCACCTTCACTAGTTTTCTTTGTAGTGATGCTTCCTGAAGCCTATTTTAAATCTGGCTCTAGATGGGTGATCACACCATCATGGTATCTGGATCATTAAGATCTTTTTGTATAGTTCTTCTGTGTATTCTTGCCACCATTTCTTAACATCTGCTTAGTAATGTTCATACCATTTCTGTCCTTTATTGCGTCTATATTTGCATGAAATGTTCCCTTTGTATCTCTAATTTTCTTGAAGACATTTCTTGTTACTGTTCAGTCTTTCAGTCATGTATGACTCTTTGCAACCCATGAATGGCTGCATGCCAGGCTTCCCTGTCCTCACCATTTCCTGGAGTTGGTTCAAACTTATGTCCATGGAGTCAGTGATGCTATTCAACCATCTGATTCTCTGTTGTCTCCTTCTCCTCCCACCTTCAACCTTTCCCAGCATCAGAGTCTCTTCCAAAATGTCGGCTCTTCACATCAGGTGGCTAAAGTATTGGAGCTTCAACTTCCACATCATTCCTTCCAATGAATGTTTAGGGTTGGTTTCCTTTAGGAGTGACTGGTTTGATCTCCTTGCTGTCCAAGAGACGCTCAAGAGTCTTCTCCAGCACCACAGTTTGAAGGAATCATTTCTTCAGTGCTCAGCCTTTCTTATTGTCCATCTCTCACATCTGTACATAAGTGCTGGAAAAACCACAGCTTTGAGTATACAGACTTTTGTAAGCAAAGTAATTCCTCTGTGTTTTAATATGCTATCTAGGTTTGTCATTGCTTTTCTTCCCAAGCAAAAGCCTCTTCTAATTTCATGGTTGCAGTCTCCATCCACAGTGACTTTAAAGTCCAAGAAAATAAAGTCAGTCACTGTTACTGTTATTTCCCCATCTATTTGCCATGAAGTGATGGGACTGGATGCCATGATCTTCATGTTTTGAATATTGAGTTTTAAGCCATTTTCCCCCTCTCCTCTTTCACCTTCATCGAGAGGTTCTTTAGTTCCTCTTCACTTCTGGCATAGAGAAGAGATCCCTGGTCCTTCCCATTCTATTGTTTTCCTCTATTTCTTCACGTTGTTCACTTAGGAATGCTTTCTTATCTCTCTTTCCTCTTCTTTGGAACTCTGCATTCAGATGGGTCTATTTTTCCTTTCCTCCTTTGTCTTCCAATTCTCTTCTTTTCTCTGCTATTTGTTAGGTCTCTTCAGACAACCATTTTTGCATTTATTTTTCTTAAGGATGGTTTTGGTCACTGCCTCCTGTACATTATACTATATATAGAAAAATCTAAGGATGTTACCAGAAAACTACTAGTGTTTATCAATACATTTGGTAAAGTTGCAGGATAAAAAGTTAAAACACAGACATCTATAGCATTTCAGCACACCAACAAAAGATTAGGCTCCCAAGGTGTTCTGAGGTAAAGAATCTGCCTGCCTCCACTGCAGAAGCTGCAGGAGATGTGCTTGAGCCCTGGGTCAGAAGGATTTCCTGGAGGAGGAAATGGCAACCCCCTCCAGTATTCTTGCCTGGAGAATCCTGGAGATTCTTGCCTGGAGAGCCTGACAGGCTATAGTCCATAGGGTTGCAAAGAATCAGATAGGACTGGGTGACTGCACACATCCATCAGCAAAATATCAGAAAGAGAGATTGAGGATATAACTCCATTTACCATTGCTTCAAAAAGATAAGATACCTAGGAATAAAGCTATGTTAGCAAACAAAAATCACTACTCTGAAAAGTATAAGATACTAATAAAATAAATCAGAGATGACATAAGCAGATTTTCTTGGATTGGAAGAATCAATATTTTCAAAATGACTATAGCATCTGATGCAATCTACAAACAATAAAATCCTTATCCAAACTTCAATGTCATTTTTCCCAGAACTAGAGGAATTTTTAAAACAATGTTGAAAAAAGACCCTAAATTGTCAAATCAACCCTGAAAAAGAAAAACAAAGTTGCAGGAATCAGACTTCTTGAATTCAGACTATACTACAAAGATACAATAATCAAAACAGTATGAAACAGCACAAAGAAGGAAATATAGATGAATGGAATAGGATAGACATCTCAGAAATAAACTCACAAGCCTATGATAGTTAATCTACAACAAGGGAGGCAAGGATATACAATGGATAGACAATCTTTCAGTAAATGTTTCTTGGAAAACATAGAAAAGTATAAAATTAGAGTATCACCTGACACTGTACAGAAAAATATACTTAAAATGGATTAAAAACTTAAATGTAAAGGCAGATACTATAAAACTTAGGGGAAAACATAGATGGAACACTGACTCTTTGACATAAATTGCAGCAAGATCTTTTCTGATCAATCTCTGACAGCAATGGGCTTCCCTGGTGGCTCAGATGGTAAAGAATCTGCCTGCAAGGCAGGAAGCTCAGGTTTGATCCCTGGGTTGGGAAGACCCCTGGAGAAGGGAAAGGCAATTCACTCCAGTAGTTTTTCCTGGAGAATACTATGGACAGAGGAGCCTGAGGGGGCTACAGTCCACTGGGTTGGAAAGAGTTGGACAGTGCTGAGTGATTTTCACTGTGAGAGTAATAAAAGTAAAATAATAAATAAACAAATGGTATCTCATTGAGCTTAAAAGCTTTCTGCACCATAAAGGAAACTGTCAACAAAACAAAAATACAACCAACAAAGTAGGGGGAAATATTTGCAAATGATGTGACCAAGAAGGGATTAACCTCCAAAATATGCAAACAGCTCATGCAACTCTATGTCAATAAAGCAACAACCCAAACCCCAAATGGGCAGAAAATCTAAAAAGTTTTTGGAAGAAGACATAGAGATGACAAAAAGGCACATGAAGCGATACTCAACATGCCTAATTATCAAAGAAACACAAATCAAAATTATAACGAGTTGTCATCTCACACCTGTGAGAGTAGCCATCATCAAAAAGTCTACCAATGGCAGAGTCAAGTTGGTACAGTAGGAGGATGAGAAGTTTATATCTCTTCACAATTAAAGCACCTAAGGGAATAGGAGGAATCTCTACATGGCCTAGTACAACATGAGGAGGATGAATATTTGAGATGTGAAAGTTTCAATACTCTTGAAGGGTGGATGGGAACAGTGAGGGTTTTCCATGCTGGGAGGTGTCCACTCACATTTCTGGGATCAACAGGGAAAGGTAGAGACTTTCAGAAGACTGGGGAATTGGAGAGGAACACAGTGTTTCCCCTGCCTGGTCAGGTCCTGGCAACCCTACTGGGGTCCCGGGTGTGAATATCAGCCCTCTGTCTGTACAAGTCCTGCAGGCTTGAGAATGATTTAATGCTGGGGTCCAGCCCCAGTGGATCCAGGGTAATTCAAAGGGGAGACAGCTTGGTGAGGAAGATTTATTTATTTAGAAATATAAAAGAGAGATTAGGAAAGAATAGTATAGTAGGAAAATTAGTGGAGAAAAGATGCTGAATAACTTGGTTTATAGGGAAAGCCAATAAAACTTCAGGACAAAAGGTTGCACCATCTACATTAGGCCACCAGCATCCGTTTGAATAGCAGAGAGTGTCCCGCCTTGGGCTCCCTCTCTCATGGATCTTAGAAGCCGGGGCAAGTAAGTAGACATGGCGAGCCTCCTCTTTCCAGATGGGAATTCAGCCAGAAAAGGAGAGAAGGAGAATAGACCACACAGGGGAAACCAGTCCAGTGACTGGTCCCTCCTTTATTGTCTGGAAAGGCCTTATATACCTTTTGATTTTACATAGAGATCAATGGATAATACAAAATTATGCAGCATCAGCAGCCCTGACTCTTATCGAGATCAGGCTTTCTCTCTGCATACTTAGTCGTATACACAAGTCTTAGGTGATTTACATCATCTTCAGGCCAGAAGGCCAGTTAACATTTTACAGCCCTTTTATGATAAGGGTTTGTCAACCAGAAGACTTATTTGTCTTAAAAATGTTGTTCTTCCCAAAGTCTGGTGCCACTCTCAGAAAGTACTAAATAAAGTTACATTTTTACATAGCAAGGATACAACAATTTATAACAAGTAAAAGGAGTACAGTGATTTATAACAAAGAGAAAAGTAGGTAACTCAAAAATATAGTATTGCTAACATAAAAACTACTATATTCCTTTTCCTATATCCCAATTACATTGATTAATATCCTTCAGGTGCCTAAAAGATAAAGAATATGGAAGCCTGGTGGCAAACATTAACTCAACAAACTTTTCACCAAACTAATTCTTAACTCTAAAAAATTATATCTTTAAGATGCTTTAAGCTTTGTGCTTCTTGCGATTGGGAGGCTGTAAGCAATTCACAAGTTGTAAAAAGTCTGGGGGAACCTGTCAGGCAAGTTAGAGAGCCATCAGAGGAGTGTGAGCTTTAACATTCCTTTCATATCCAGGAGACTGAAGCCCTGAGTTAACTTTTTTCCAAAGAATGTTAGAAGAGTGGAATGCACAGTAATAAAGCGGGCAGACTCTGATTTTGGGGGGTAGATGTTCAGGAAAACCCAGGGGGAAGCCCTGAAGCCTGACTCGCCTTGCCCATCAGGCCTCTCTGCATGACCTTGTCATGGGTGGGATCTCCCATGCTGGCTCCCAGCAATTTAGAGCGGGAAAAATTGAGGCAGGAGAGGACCCAGAACCCCTGAAGGGCAGCGGGGGACTGAGTGTTTCCCACACTAAGAGGAGCCACCGTACAGTGTGGGAATCAGTGGGGATGGCTAGAGACCTTCAAGGGATCAGAGATTGGAGGGGAATACGGCCAGAGTCTTCACTGCCCACTTGGCCCCAGCAAGTCTGCTAGGGACCTGGGCCTGAATCTCTATCTTCTGGGGCCTCTTATGGCCATGTGGGTCCTGAGCTTAAGATTTGCTCCCCCAGGGCCTCTTCCAGCTGAGAGGGCCCCAGGTCTGAGCCCCACCTCTCTTCACTGCCAAGCCCTCTTTAGCTTTTATTTATTTATTTATTTATTGTTGTTGTGGTTCTGTTTTGCTTTGGTGTTTTTCCTTTTTATTTTTTATAATATTTTTCCCATTTTTCTAATTTTATTTTTCATTGTTGTAGTTCTGCTCCTTTTTGTTTGTTTTCTTTTCTTTTTAGTCACATCGAGTGGCTTGTGGGATCTTGGTTCCCAGTCTGGGGGTTGAGCCTGAGCTCCTGTAGTGGGAGTGCTGAGTCCAAACGGCTAAACTAACATAGAACCTCAGATCCTAGGGAATATTAATCCGTGTGAGCACTCCCTGAAGACCTCACCTCAGCACTGGGACTGACTCTACACAATTGCCTACAAACTAAAGTGTTGAAAGTCTTAGGAAAAACACCAGCAAGACAGGAACACAGCCCCAGTCATTAAAAGGACTGGATTAAATATATGTATGGACATGGAACAACAGACTGGTTCCAAATAGGAAAAGGAGTATGTCAAGGCTGTATACTATCACCCTGCTTATTTAACTTATATGCAGAGTACATCATGAGAAACGCTGGGGTGGAAGAAGCACAAGCCAGAATCAAGATTGCCAGGAGAAACATCAATAACCTCAGATATGCAGATGACACCACCCTTATGGCAGAAAGTGAAGAGGAACTAAAAAGCCTGTTGGTGAAAGAGGAGAGTGAAAAGGTTGGCTTAAAGCTCAACATTCAGAAAACAAAGATAATGGTATTTGGTCCCATCACTTCATGGGAAATAGATGGAGAAACAGTGGAAACAGTGTCAGACTTTATTTTTTTGGACTCCAAAATCACTGCAGATGGTGTTTGCAGCCATGAAATTAAACGACACTTACTCCTTGGAAAAAAAGTTATGAACAACCTAGATAGCATATTCAAAAGCACAGACATTACTTTGCCAACAAAGGTCCATCTAGTCAAGGCTATGGTTTTTCCTGTGGTCATGTATGGATGTGAGAGTTGGACTGTGAAGAAAGCTGAGCATCTAAGAACTGATGCTTTTGAACTGTGGTGTTGGAGAAGACTCTTGAGAGTCCCTTGGACTACGAGGAGATCCAATCAGTCCATTCTGAAGGAGTCCTTTCTTTGGAAGGACTGATGCTAAAGCTGAAACTCCAGTACTTTGGCCACTTCATGTAAAGAGCTGACTCATTGGAAAAGACTCTGATGCTGGGAGGGATTGGGGGCAGAAGGGAAAGGGGATGGCAGAGGATGAGATGGCTGGATGGCATTACCAACTCGATGGATGTGAGTTTGAGTGAATTCCAGGAGATGGTGATGGACAGGGAGGCCTGGCATGCTGTGATTCATGGGGTTGCAAAGAGTTGGACACAACTGAGTGACTGAACTGAACTGATATTAGAAAACAGAAGGTAAAAACTTACAAGACCAAATAAATGAAGAGGAAATAGGTAACCTGCTTGAAAAATAATTCAGAGTGATGATAGTAAAGATAATCCTAAATCTTGGAAACAGAAAGGAGACAAAGACTGAGAAAATATAAGAAATATTTAATAAGAACCTAGAAGAACTAAAGAACAAACAGTAAGCAACAACACATAACTGAAATGAAAAATACACTAGAAGGAATCAATAACAGAATAACTGAAGCAGAAGAACAAATAAGTGAGCTGGAAAATAAACTGGCAGAAATAACTGCCACAGAGCAGTTAAGCAGATAGGAGAATGATAAGAAATGAGGACAGTATCAGAGACCACTCGGCAACACAAAATGCACCGGTGTTTGAATTACAGAGATCACAGAAGAGAACAAAAAGATTGGGTCTGAGAAAACATTTGAAGAGATTATAGATGAAAGCTTCCCTAAGATGGGAAAGCAAATAACTCACTCCAGTCCAGGAAGTGCAGAGTCCCATACAGAACCCAAGGAGAAACAACCAAAGAAACATATTAATTGAATTGACAAAAAATTAAGCTCAGAGAAAAAGAAATATTAAAAGCATCAAGGGAAAAGCAACAAATAACATAAAAATGAATCCCTAAAAGGTTAGCAATTTCTCCATGGCAACTCTGCAGGTCAGAAGTGAGTGGGTGATATATTTAAAGTGGTGAAAATCAAAAATCTACAATCAAGATTACTCCATCCATCTAGGATCTCATACAGATTTGATGGAGAAATCAAAAGTTTCATAGGCAAGCAAAATTTAAAAGAATTCAGCATCATCAAACCAGCTTTACAACAAATGCTAACAGAACTTCTTTTGGTGGGAAACACAAGACCCCCCAAAACAAATCCAAAACAATTAAGAAAATGTTAATAAAAACATACATATGGATAATTAGCTTGAATGTAAATGGTTTAAACACTCCAACTGAAAGACACACTGGCTAAATGGACATAAAAATGAGATAAATAAGCTGTCTACATGAGACCCAGTTCAGATCTAGGGACACAAACAGATTGAAAGTGAAGAGATGGAAAAAGGTATTCCATGCAACTGGAAATCAAAAGAAAGGTGGAATATCAACACTCATATCAGACAAAATAGATTATGAAAAGAATGCTGTTACAAGAGTCAACGAAGAAGAATTATCAATTACAAATATTTATGCACACAATATAGGAATATATCAATACATAAGGAAAACACTAGCAGCCATAAAAGGGGAAATCAAGAGCGATACAATAATAGTGGAGGACTTCATATCCTACTTACACAAAAGGACAGCTCATTCCGACAGAAAATAAATAAGGAGACACAAGCCTTACATAACACAACAGACCGGATAGACTTAATGGATGTGTACAGGGCAATCCACCCCAAAGAGGCAGAATACATTCTTCTCATTAAAAAGAAAAGGAGAAAAGAAAAGATATTCCCATTTTAATGCAGAGTTCGAAAAAATATCAAGATGTGTATAAGAGACAGAATCAAGAGTGATACAATAATAGTGGAGGACTTCATATCCTACTTACACAAAAGGACAGCTCATTCCGACAGAAAATAAATAAGGAGACACAAGCCTTACATAACACAACAGACCGGATAGACTTAATGGATGTGTACAGGGCAATCCACCCCAAAGAGGCAGAATACATTCTTCTCAAGCGTGCAAAGAATATCCTCCAGGATATATCACATCTTCAGTCAAAAATCAAGTGTTGGTAAATTTAAAAAAACTGCAATCATATCAAATATCATTTCTGACCACAATACAATGAGATTGGAAATCAGTTACAAGAAACCGAACTATTAAAAACAGGAATACATGGAGGCTAAAAAATATGCTACTAAGTAACCAAAAAGTCTCCAAGGATTTCAAAGGGGAAATTGAAAAAAATAGAATAAAGTAACAAATAAAACATGATGACCCAAAACTTATGAGACACAGCAAAAGCAGTTCTAAAAGGAAAGTTGAGAGAAATTCAATCCTACCTCAAAAAAAAAAAAAATCAAGAGTGATACAATAATAGTGGAGGACTTCATATCCTACTTACACAAAAGGACAGCTCATTCCGACAGAAAATAAATAAGGAGACACAAGCCTTACATAACACAACAGACCGGATAGACTTAATGGATGTGTACAGGGCAATCCACCCCAAAGAGGCAGAATACATTCTTCTCAAGCGTGCAAAGAATATCCTCCAGGATATATCACATCTTCAGTCAAAAATCAAGTGTTGGTAAATTTAAAAAAACTGCAATCATATCAAATATCATTTCTGACCACAATACAATGAGATTGGAAATCAGTTACAAGAAACCGAACTATTAAAAACAGGAATACATGGAGGCTAAAAAATATGCTACTAAGTAACCAAAAAGTCTCCAAGGATTTCAAAGGGGAAATTGAAAAAAATAGAATAAAGTAACAAATAAAACATGATGACCCAAAACTTATGAGACACAGCAAAAGCAGTTCTAAAAGGAAAGTTGAGAGAAATTCAATCCTACCTCAAAAAAAAAAAAAAAAATCAAATTAACAACTTAACTTTACACCTAAAGCAACTAAAGAAGAACAAAAATAACATCAACAATAATAATTAAAACAAACAAAGAAAAAAGCACCAAAACCCAAAGTTAGCAGAAATAAATAAATCATAAAGATCAGAGTAGAAATAAATGAAATAGAAATGAATAAAATGACAACAAGACATAAAATAATTAATAAATATATCTAAAAGTTGGTTTTCAAGAAAATAAAGAAAACTGACAAACAGTAGACAGATCATCAAGAAAAACAGAGAAAAGACTCAAGTCAGTTAAATCAGGAATGAAAAAGAAGTTACAACTGACACCACAGAAATATCTAGGATCATAAGAGGCTAATAGAAGCCAATAGAATGGATAAACCTGAAGAAATGGACACATTCTTAGAAAGGTACAAGCTGCTAAGACTGAACCAGAAAGAAACAGAAAATATAAATAGACCAATTACAAGTAATGAGATTGAAACTCAAAGAGTCTTCCAACAAACTAAAGTCTGAGACCAGATGGCTCCACAGGCAAAATCTATCGAATATTTAGAGAAGAGATATCACCTGTCCTCAAACTCATTTAAAAAGTTGTAGAGGGAGAATCACTCCCAAACTCATTCTATGAGGCAATGATTATCCTGATAGGAAAATCAGACAAAGATATAAGAAAAAAGAGAAAGCTACAGATCAATAACACTGATGAACATAGAGACAAAAATCCTCAACAAAATCCTAGGTAATAGAATCCAACAACAGATTGAAAGGATCATACACCATGATCATATGGGATTTATCCAGTGATTCAAGGATTCTTTAACATATGAAAATCAATGTGACACACCATATTAATAAATTAAAGAATAAAACAATATGATCATCTCAATAGATGCAGAAAAAGTTTTGGGAAAAATTCAACACACATTTATGATAAAAACTCTCCAGAAATTGGGAATAGAAGGAACCTACTTCAACATAATACAGCCCATACATGACAAACCACAGCAAATATCATTCTCAATGCTGAACAACTGAAAACATTTCCTCTAAGATCAGGAACAAGAGAAAGATGTTCACTCTTGCCACTCTTATTTGACATAATTTTGGAAGTCCTAGTCATAGCAACCAGAGGAGAAAAAAAGAAATAAAAAGAATACAAATTGGAAAAGAATAAAACTGGTGTTGTTTGCAGATGACATGAAACTGTACATAGAATATCCTGAAGATGCCACCAGAAAACTACTAAAGCTAATTGGTGAATTGGCTAAAGTTGCAGGATACAATATTAATGCACAGAAATCTCTTGCATTGCTATACATTAACAACAAAAGATTAGAAAGGAAATTAAGGAAACAATCTTATTTACTATTGCATCAAAAATAATAAAATACTGAGGAATAAATCTATGAGAGGAGGCAAGAGACTTCTACTGAGAAAACTATAAAACACTGATGAAAGAAATCAAAGACAACACAAAGAGATGAAGAGATATACTATGCTCTTGGATTGAAAGAATCAACATTATAAAAAGGACTATTAATACCCAAAGCAATATACAGATTTTAGCTCAGTCTATCAAACTGCCAATGGCACTTTTTCACAGAATTAGAACAAAAAATTTCACAATTTGGATGGAAACATGAGACCCAAATAGCCAAAGAAATTTTGAGAATGAAAATGGAGCCAGAGGAATCAGGCTCCATGACTTCAAACTATACTACAAAGTTACAATAATCAAGATTTTACAGTACTGTCACAAAAACAGAAATAGAGATCAATGGTACAGGATGGAAAACTCAGAGATAAACCCACATACCTGTGCTCACTTAATATATGACAAAGAAGGCAAGACTATAGAATGGAGAAAAGACA
This sequence comes from Madoqua kirkii, assembly GCA_006408675.1. Classification (NCBI taxonomy): domain Eukaryota; kingdom Metazoa; phylum Chordata; class Mammalia; order Artiodactyla; family Bovidae; genus Madoqua; species Madoqua kirkii. Next base: position 17,005 of record SJYC01100472.1, read on the forward strand.
GTCTTTTCAATAAGTAGTGCTGAGAAAATTGAACAGGTAAGAATGAAAATGGAACACTCTCTAACACCATAACCAAAAATAAACTCAAAATAAATTAAAGACCTCCTTTCTCTGAGGTAAAGAAAGGAAAAACACTTTGACATAAATCACAGCAAAATCTTTTGGACCATCTCTTAGAGTAATGAAAAAAAAAATGCAAAAATAAACAAATTGGACCTAATTAAACTTAAAATCTTCTACAGAGCAAAGGAAACCACAAATAAGATAGAAAGACAGAGTTCAGTTATTTTGCAAACGAAATAATTGACAAAGGATTAATCTCCAAAATATACAAACAGCTCATGCAGCAAAATAGCGAATCAACAAAAAAAACAATAAAAAATAAAAATGGGCAGAAGACATAAGTAGACATTTCTACAAAGATGACATACAGAGGTCAGAAGCATATGAAAAGATATTTTATATCACTAGTTATTAGAAAAATGCAAATCAAAACTAAGGAAGTATCATCTCACACCATTTATGATGGTCATCACCAAAAATGTACAAACAGTAGTGCTCCCCTAGTGGTTCAGTGGTAAAGAATTTGCCTGCCAATGCAGGAGACAAGATTTGATCCCTGATCTGGGAAGATCCCACATGCAACTAAGCCCATGCCCCACACTACTGAGTCTGTGACCTAGAGCTCAGGAGCCACAACTACTGAGCCCATGTGTCACAACTTCTGAGGTCCAAGCATCCTAGAGCCGGCGCTCCACAGCAAGAGAAGCCGCCTCAATGAGAAGCCGACATGCTGCAACTAGAGAAGGGCCATGCACAGCAACTGAGACCTAGCACAGCCAAAACCAAATTAAATTATTTTTTAAAAGATATTCTGGAAGGGAATCTCTTAGTTTAAAAAAAAAAAAAGAAAAAGCTACCAAAATAAATATTGGAGAAGATGTGGGGAAAAAGGGAACCCTCTTGCATGTTTAGTAGAAATGTAAACTAATAAACCCACTACAGAGAACAGATGGAAGTTTCTCAGGAAACTAAAAATAAAACTCCCATATGACCCAGAAATCCAATTCTTGGGCACGTATCCTGAGAAAACCACAAAGCAAAAAGACACATGTATAACAATGTTCATTGCAGCACTATTTATAATAGGCAGGACATGGTGGTGGGCTAAATGGTCATCAACAGAAGATTGGGTGAAGAAGATTTGTTACACATATACAATGGAATATTACTCAGCCATTTAAAGGAGGAAAATAGTGCCATTTTCAGGGATGTGGATATACCTAGGGACTGTCATACAGAAGAAACAAGGCAAAGAGAGAGAGAAAAAATATCATACATTAAGGCATATATTTGGAATCTAGAAAACTAGTATAGATGAACCTATTTGCAGGGCAGGAATAGAGGTGCAGATGTAGAAAACAGACAAGTGGATATAGGTGGAGAAGGTGATGGTGAGATCAACTGCAACTGGGAGATTAAAAGAGACACATACACTTTACCATGTGTAAAACAGAGAGCTAGTGTTGCCATTTTCAGAGATGTGGATATACCTAGGGACTGTCATACAGAAGAAACAAGGCAAAGAGAGAGAGAAAAAATATCATACATTAAGGCATATATTTGGAATCTAGAAAACTAGTATAGATGAACCTATTTGCAGGGCAGGAATAGAGGTGCAGATGTAGAAAACAGACAAGTGGATATAGGTGGAGAAGGTGATGGTGAGATCAACTGCAACTGGGAGATTAAAAGAGACACATACACTTTACCATGTGTAAAACAGAGAGCTAGTGGGAACCTGCTCTGCAGTACAATGAGCTTAGCTTGGCTCTCTGTGATGACCTAGATGGGTGGGTTGGGGAGGGAGTGGGCAGGAGGTCCAAGAAGGAGGGGATATATACACCTATAGCTGATTCACCTTGTTGTACAGCAGAAACTAACACAGTATTGTAAAGCAACTATACTCCAATTAAAAGAATTTGTCAAAAAAAAATCTACAAATAATGCTGGAGAGGGTATGGAGAAAAGGGAACCCTAATATACTGTTGGTGAGAATGTAAATTGGTACAACCACTATGGAGAACAGTATGGAGGTTCCTTAAAAAGCTAAAAATAGAACTACCATATGACCTATCAATCCCACTCTTGGGTAAATATCCATAGAAAACTATAATCCAAAAGCATACATACACTCCAAAGTTCACTGCAGCAATATTTACAAACAGCCGTGTCACTGAGGCAAGCTAAATGTTCCTCAACAGAGGAATGAATAAAGAGGCAGTACATAAGATATACTTACATATGGAATCTAGTTTTTAAAAAGATATAAACAAACTTATTTACCAAACAGAAGCAGGCCTAAAGATATTGGAAACAAACTTACAGTTATCAAATGGAAACGTGGGACATGGGGGAATAAATCAGGAATTTAGGATGAACACATACACTCTACTATATATAAGATAGATCACCAATAAGACATAGGAAATTCATAATCAGTAAGACACAGGAAACTACCAAATACTCTGTGATAACCTATATGAGAAGGAATCTGAAAAAGAATGAATATATTTATATATATAACTGAATCACTTTGCTGTACATCTAAAACTAGCACAACACTGTAAATCAAGTACACTCCAATAAAATTAAAATGTTAAAAAAGTTTTTTAAAAAGCTTGTCTGAAAATTTCAAAATAATCAGCCAATATTGGACACTTTACAGCATTTCATTCAGGAAGTACAACTGAAAATTTCCAGCTCTTAGGAGCTTAATACTTAGTTTTATGTCACAAATTCCTATTTGCTTTAACTTCAGTTTTATGTTTATATTTCCTCAGAGGTAATGTCCCTGAAAAGTCCATCAGGCATTTCACTGTGAGTAAAATGGAAAGGGAAGTATATGCTACACTTGTGGATTCATAAGTCACCTATACTGTGTGAAATGGAACAATTCTACATAGCTGAAGTGGATACATTGGTATGTATAAAACCAATAGAAAGCACCTGGTAACAAGTACATCCATAATCTGAAAACCCAGTCAACTGAGATCATATACCTAAATTTAGGGTTCTAGAAACTTATCAAGAACCAAAGTAAACTGTTTTTGATGGTATCCAAGGGGGGAAAAAAGGCTTCACTGATAGTTCAGTTAGTAAAGAATCTGAAGGCAATGCAGGAGACCCTGCTTGTTTCCTGGGTTGGGAAAATCGCTGAAGGGACAGGCTACCCTGTATAAAACCAATAGAAAGCACCTGGTAACAAATAACATCCATAATGTGAAAACCCAGTCAACTGAGATCATATACCTAAATTTAGTGTTCTAGAAACTTATTAAGAACCAAAGTAAATTGTTTTTGATGGTATCCAAGGGGGAAAAAAAGGCTTCACTGATAGTTCAGTTAGTAAAGAATCTGCTGTCAATGCAGGAGACCCTGCTTGTTTCCTGTGTTGGGAAAATTGCTGAAGGGACAGGCTACCCACTCCGGCATTCTTGGGCTTCCCTGGAGGCTCTGCTTGTAAAGAATCCACCTGCAGTGTGGGAGACCCAGGTTCAAGCCCTGGGTTGGGAAGATCCCCTGAGAAGGGAAAGGCTACCCACTCCAGTATTCTGGCCTAGAGTACTCCATGGACTCTCTAGTCCATGGGGTCACAAAGTCGGACATGCCTGAGCGACTTTCACTTTCAGATGGAAATGTGATTCTCAGGTGGCCTTAGTGGTAAAGAACCCATCTCCCAATGCAGGAGACAAAAGACATGGGTTTGTTCCCTGGGTTGGGAAGACCCCCTGGAGAAGGGCATGACAACCCACTTCAGTCTTCTTGCCTGGAGAATCCCATGGACAGAGGAGCCTGGCAGGTTACAGTCCATAGGGTCTCAAAGAGTCAGACATGACTGAAGTGACTTAGCATCCAGCATGCAGATAAAAATGGATGCTAACAGTCACTGGTCCAACTGTTCTTCTAAAACTTAGAAAGACAAGTTGAAACATCAAATAGTCTGGATTCTAGGATCTCAATAATTAGCTACATTTCCATCAAGGACATGGGAATGACTACTTCCTTTCAATCACTGGATTGGTGCCCTTCCTAATCTGTTCTCTTTTTTACAACCTTGGAAATCTTTTTAAAATACAAATCTGGCCAAGTCACATCTATGCTTATAACTGTTCAATGTCTTTCTTTGCTCTTAGGGTTAAGTTGAAACTTCTTATCATGTATTACAGCTTCAGTTGGTCTGATTTCAGTCTGTTTCTTTCTTCATCCTTATTTTAGTCTACTCCTCTTCTTAATACTGTGTTCAGGGTTTCTTGACCTCAGTACTAGTCTATTGTAATAAAGTGTTTACTTTCATACATCTACCTTTTGGTTTGTGGTCTCCTCCATGAAGATGGAGATCATATTTATGCTGTTTATTGTTGTAACATTAGTGTCTATCATAGTGCTTGGATAGGAAATAAAGTATTAGTAGAAATTATAAGATTTGGGACCAGTAGGACTTTTTACAGTCTACACAGATGGCAGCTCAATGTGTTCATCTATGCCCCATTTATGTTTTTATCAGGGGGAAGTTGTTGGAGGTGGGGCAGATCATAATAGAATAAAAGGTTTCAATGCTTGCTATATTTAAATGACTCAATGTTTTAGACATCATGGATCACCAAGTAGCATTACAAACTTCCACCAATGTATAAAGATTATGAAAATTTAAAGACAGCACCAAAATGCTCAGACTCTGTGTGACTCGTGGGGTTTCCTTTATTGGTTACATGTAAACAAAGCCAGCCACAGCAATGACAGCTAAGCTCAGGGTATGAGCTCCTTGCATGGTTGATCCATTCTTTACACATCATTTTTTAAATAATCGAGTTTCTGTAAATCTACACTGACTTATAATAACAGGAAACATAAATATTAGCTCCATGATGGGAAAAATCATAACCATGGTGAAAGGATATATGTTTGGGGATTGATCTTCAGGAATTTTCCTTACCCTGTGGTCTAGAGCCCAAAGTGCACAGATCTAGAGAAGCTTCAGATCAGTGCTGAAGCTTTTGAAGAGATTTAATATAGAAATCTTTGTGACATCATCTATATTATGCCCAAAATTGTGTCAGAAAAATTGGGAGAAATTGAAAAGAGGCAATACCCTTATATAAATACCCTAAAATGACATGTAGTTCATAGGAAACATTTTCTTGCTTTTATATTTGCAATTCCTTCCCTTTCTCATGTGCTCCTCAGGAATCAGGAAATATTTCTCTTTCATCTAAAAAAACTTAATTTCCTTTTATATAGATGTGGTATCAAAAGCTTCAAAATATCACCATTTTGTTTCTTACTATAAATCAACATTTATTATGCATATACATAAGCTTCCTGCTCCTGGGGCTTTTGCTATTGTTGTTAGCCTGAGTAAATGTGGTTCAGTTCAGTCACTCAGTCGTGTGTGACTCTTTGCGACCCCATGAAGCGCAGCACGCCAGGCCTCCCTGTCCATCACCAACTCCCGGAGTTCACTCAGACTCACGTCCATCATGTCCGTGATGCCATCCAGCCATCTCATCCTCGGTCGTCCCCTTCTTCTCCTGCCCCCAATCCCTCCCAGCATCAGAGTCTTTTCCGATGAATCAACTCTTCGCATGAGGTGGCCAAAGTACTGGAGTTTCGCCTCAGCATCATTCTTTCCAAAGAAATCCCAGGGTTGATCTCCTTCAGAATAGATCTCCTTGCAGTCTAAGGGACTCTCAAGAGTCTTCTCCAACACCACAGTTCAAAAGCATCAATTCTTCGGCGCTCAGCCTTCTTCACAGTCCAACTCTCATACCCATACATGACTACTGGAAAAACCATCGCCTTGACTAGATGGACCTTAGTCGGCAAAGTAATGTCTCTGCTTTTGAATATGCTATCTAGGTTGCTCATAACTTTTCTTCCAAGGAGTAAGCATCTTTTAATTTCATGGCTGCAGTCACCATCTGCAGTGAATGTGGTAGCCATGTTAATAAAAAATATCAATGGCACTCTTTCTACTTTAGAGTTTTAAGAACTTGATATCTGAGTCATTTAAATCATGGAACTAGTGAAATAGCTTTTACACCAAAGCTTACTTAACACTGGTCTTCCCTTGTGGCTCAGCTAGTAAAGAATCTGCATGCAATGTGGCAAACCTGGGTTCAATCCCTGGGTTGGGAATATCTCTTGGATAAGGGTAAGGCCACCCACTCCAGTATTCTGGCCTGGAATTCCATGCACTATGCCCTGTATAGTCCATGGGGTCACAAAGAGTCGGACATGACTGAGTGACTTACACACACACACACACACACACATATTACTTAACATTTAGCCAAAACCAATCAGGAGATATTCACACTGCTTTCTTAGCATAGAGGTGTTTATCTTACCAATGCATTTCTTCACTAATTTGATAAATATTTATAGAAAAATTTATTATGTGCTAAACATTTTTTGTAAGTTTTGGAGATATAGTGGTGAACAGACTTGGTCTCTGCCCATATGAAGCTTAATATCTAGTGGGTGAGATGACATCTACCAGGCACAAAATAAAGTTGATTTCAGCTGTCAAAATGTGTAGAGTTGTCAGATATGACCTTTAAGATAGATCGTTTGAAGCTTTACTCTATACCTAGTATATATTTAGAGTCCCTATTTATATTCATTATCCAGAAAAATAAAAAGAGACAAATATCTTTTCTATCCAAAGTCAAATGACTTTTATAAACATTGGGAAACATTTTGAAAGTATTAGAATTTCCAGTGTGATGCAGACTCTTAATGCTTTCTCTCCTGCATTTTAAACATGAATATCTAAGAAGGACAGAGAGTGGGAAATGACAAACCTGATTTACCGCTCAATCAAGACAAGTTTTCTGTGTTCTTTCTTAGGGTGCAATTTAAATTTTGTGTTGTAATTGCTATTTTTCAGGCTGGATGGATCTACTCATTATTATCTTAGAGAATAAAAGGGTCAAGAAAAAACAGAGTATCACAAGTGACAGGCTATTAGCATTAGGCAATGGCAAATAACACTTACTGGTAAGTGGTTGGGCTGACATTGATGCGTCGAGGATGACTTCCTGATTCAAATTTGCTTGCCAGAGTGACATTATTTCCAAACAGGCAATATCGTGGCATTCTTACCCCAACAACTCCAGCCAGCACAGAGCCTGAATGAATGCCTATCCTCATCTAAAAAAGAAAAGGAGAAAGAAAAAGGATAGGTTTATGTTTTCATTTGTTATGCAATTATTTTAATAAGAGGGTTGTTACTGTTGTTCAGTCGCTATGTCATGTCCAACTCTTTGTGACCCCATGGACTGCAGCATGCCAGTCTTCCCTGTCCTTCAACATCTCCCAGAGCTTGGTCAAACTCATGTCCACTGAGTCAGTGGTGCCATCCAACCATCTCACCCCTTCCTTCCCCTCAATGTTTCCCAGAATCAGGGTCTTTTCTAGTGAGTTGGTCCTTTGCATCAGGTGACCAAAGTATTGGAATTCTACTTCAGCTTCAGCATCAGTCCTTCCAATGAATCTGAAAGGGTTGATTTCTTTTAGGATTGACTCATTTTATCTCCTCCCTGTCCAAGGGACTCTCAAAAGTGCTCACAAGCACTGCAACTTGAAATTATCAATTCTTTAGTGCTCATCCTTCTTTATGGTCCAACTCTTACATCCTTATATGACTACTGGAAAAGCCATAGCTTTGACTATGCAGACCTTTGTCGGCAAAGTGGTGTCTCTGCTTTATAATACACTGTCTAGGTACTGCTGAACTATTAGACTCCTAGCTTCTCAAAGAAAGGAACTGGGGGTCTTAGTCATTTTTATCAGCCATATCTGGACTGTTATACTATTAGTGAACACAGATGTTGTGAAAAAAATGAATGAATGGTTTATTATAAGAAAAAACACTACATTTAATTTTCTACATGAATCCAGTTGTGTTTTATGTTAAATCAGGTTTATTTGTACCTAATATGCTCTAAGTGTTCTCCCTCCAGTTATTCTCACGTAAAACCTTCCTTTTTCCTTCATAGCATTAAACACAATTGTAAATTAAATGTTTATATTTCTTTTTATCTGTTTGCTTAAAATATTTTCCTATTTTAGATTTCTTTTTCTAAATTTGCTAATCTTCTTTATTTCTTAAATATTAAAAAAATCTTTCAGGTATCAATTTTTGAACATACAGAATACTAGTAAAGTAACTGTTTTAATACTTTTGCCTACTACTTCTAACCTAGACTCCAGTTCTGTGTCAATTTCGATTGACCAATTTTTCTCATTATTATGGGTTATATTTTTCAGCTCTTCTGCCTAGTAATTTTTGGTTAGATATCATGAATTGACTTTGTTGAATGCTGGTTATTTTTATATTCTTATATATATTCTTAAGCTTTGTCCTTGGATGGGGTTGAAGTACTTGGAAACAGTTTTTCTTTTTTCTTCCAAGTCTTGCTTTTTAAAATTTCTTAGGCAAATCATGAGCTGTATTTCATGTAGGACTAATTATTTCCCACTACTGAGGGAAGAACCTTCTGAGTATTATACCAAACACCTATGATTTATGAGATTTTTCAGCCTTTTTGGTGGGAGTAGACATTTTTTCCAAGTCCTGTGTGAATTCTGGGAATTTTTTTTCCTAATCTTTTCAGGTGTTTTTTCCCCACTGGGCTAAGGTAGTTTTGTCACATACAAACAATTATCAGTAATTTAAGGAACATATAGGAGGCCCATTGGGAGATCTCTGGTAGTCTCTGTACAACTCTCTTAGTGGTACTCTGTCTATGAATTCTAGCTTTCTTGGTCTTCGTAGACTCTCAGCTTCAACTCTTCAGCTTGGGGAGTTTGTTGAGTTCCTCCTGATTTGCCTTTTCCTAAACAACTTGAACATATCCCCCCAAAATATGCCAGGGAAATCATATGTTTCCGCTTGTTCTCTTGACTATCAGGCATCACTACCTTCCATTGCCTAATGTCCAATGTCATGAAACTATTCTTTTGTATATTTTGTCTACATTTTTAACTGTTGATGGTGGGAGTATAAATGCAGCCTCTGTTTTTCCACATTTGGTGGAAGCAGAGATGAGACATATTTTATTTTAGGAATGCAAGTTACCTTAAAAATTTGGGCCTATATCTGATGAGAGATTGTCTATTTGGATTTAAAAGTTAAAAAAGGCAATTGCTAGCATAAGCTCCTGTGCCTGACACAAAGTGAGGCTAGACAAACCAAAATGCTGGAGTTTGGAGCAGAGAAAGTTTTGTTGCTGAGTGATGCAAGGAGACAGGTAGCTCATGCTCCAAAAAAATTTCAGGGTCCACAAAGTGTTTCAGCAAAACATTGTAAAAGTCAGGTGAAGGAGGGGGCTTGTCAGGTATGTGGATGTGGTCAGTTCATGCACAGTTCTCTGACTGGCTGATGGGGTAACAGGGTGGTGTCTCAACAGGTAACATTATCAGGCACTAGGAGGCACAGGACTATGTGTTCATGATCATGAAGTAGTTAGCAGTTTCCATTTGGTGAGGGGCAGGGGTTCATAACTGTAAAACTCAGGAAATACACATCAAATATTATCTAGGTACCTCAGAGAGGACATGTGGGAAGGCCTGTCCCAGGAAAGCCCCATAGGGTCCTGCTCAGTTATATAACAAATAGTAGCATTCCTTATAAACAAGCATAAAGCACTGTTTCCTAATATCAGCAAAGCATATAGACAAAATATTATTATATATCTTTGGGCTTCTATTTGCTTTTAGAGTGTTTACTCTATTAATTTTAAGACTGCCTAAAAACACCCAGACCTTAAATATTGTCAAGTTACAATTAAAGGTTGACAAATAAAGATATCAGGTTGGACCTGTGATCTTTTTAAGTGAAAAGACAGCAGAAATTATCAAATAGACACATTGTACAGGCTCTATATTCTGTGTTTTTAGTCTCAGAAGAAGACTCCATACCTCACACAAACTATATTGAAGGGTTATATGGTTCCACCTCTGCCTCATTTCAAAAGACCTGAAGCTGTTTCTTGTTTTAAAACCAAATTATCATAATGATAATTATTATAATAAAAAAAAATTACTGAAGACAAAACCCCCAGTATTCTTGAGAAAGGTTGATGGAAAAAAGGTCACTTTGAAAAATCCTTATCTCTTAGAAGACTGCTATAAAATATGCACAAGAATATAAATAAACACAAAAATTGCTCAGCTTCACTATTTCTGTCACTATTTATAATGGAACAGGGCTTAGAAAATTATTTACTCTTGGATGTAAGGAGATACCATTAAAAACTTACAAGCTTAATCATAAGACTCTATTCATTATTTTATTTTTACTTTTTAAAACAACTTTTTGAGATTTCCTAGTAATTGTTACTTTATAAAGAAATCACTGATTGCCACATTCAGAATCTGCCAAAAGCATGTAGCAGGTAGGCAAAGGGGAGAGCTACTTTTAACCTGTAGTGAGAGATTTAGATTTATTTTGGCAAGATTAAAACTTCAATTGGTTAACCATCAGTAACATTTACATCCATCTAGTCAGTATACCCTAGTTAAAGAGGATTGCTTTGCACTAAACCAGTACTTGTCACCTGGGGTCCTCTGTAGACATTTGACAATGTCTGGAGACTTTTATTTTTTCACAACTGGGATGGAGAGCTAATACTGGCATCTTCTCAGTAGAGCTAGGGCTTCCCTTGTGGTTCATCTGGTAAAGAATCCGCCTGTATTAAAACTTCAATTGGTTAACCATCAGTAACATTTACATCCATCTAGTCAGTATACCCTAGTTAAAGAGGATTGCTTTGCACTAAACCAGTAGTTGTCAACTGGGGCCCTCTGTGCCCCTCAGTAGACATTTGACAATGTCTGGAGACTTTTATTTTTTCACAACTGGGATGGAGAGCTACTACTGGCATCTTCTCAGTAGAGCTAGGGCTTCCCTTGTGGCTCATCTGGTAAAGAATCCGCCTGCAATGTCGGAGAGCTGGGTTCGATCCCTGGGTTGGGAAGATCCCCTGGAGAAGGGAAAGGATACCCACTCTAGTATTAGGGACTGAAGAACTCCATGGACTGTATGGTCCATGGGGTTGCAAGAGTCGGACATGACTGAGCGACTGTCACATTCACAGAGAATCCCAGGATACCTTCCTCATGTGAAAGAATTTTCCAGTCCAAAATAGCAATAGTGCTGAGGTTGAGAAACCCTGCATTAAACAGATATACAATACATGCTTTAATAAGATCAATGCTTTGGTGAATAACACGAGACTTCACTTTTTAGAGAAAGTTTATGAAAAAAATTGCGCTTGTCCTAGGGATTTATTGAAAAACACAATCACTTTAAGATCTATCTTGAAGTTAGGATATCTATTACTCAATCTTCCATACTTATATGAAATGTATGAAATAATGCAAATCTTAGAGGTATATCAAAATTCCCAATAATCAAAAGGTCCAGTTATTTTCATTATGCTCTAGTGATTATTTGCCAAGGAACATAAGCAACTGCATTTTAAGATAATATTTCTTTGAAAACTCTTAAAAAGAGAAGACTTACATAGTTCAGCCTCAGCTAGTCAAAACTGTTCTGATTTAGTTAAGTAGGAATGCTTAGATTGGGAGGGCAGCACAGATCCATTAGTCTAGCTCCCTCAGTTTATAAACAAAGTCAAAAGAAGCACAATACAAAGAACAAATTAGTGTTAGAGCTAGCTATGGACCATAGGTTAGTTGACTCTGGGTTTAGTGCACTATAAGAAACACCCAAACTAAAATACATATATATATATATATATTCTTGGGCTGTTTTTACAAGGCCTATCAGACCAAAGAAGACAGTTAAAAAAAAAGATTTAAATTAGTTTGCCTACTTTACATACACACAAGGACTAGCGCTTTACAATTGAAACTCAAAAAAAAAAAAAAGTTATGCATTCACTAAGTCGAGGATCAGAAGACTTCCACCGCTCTTCCATCCTTGTTCATGCTTGTGTGTGCGCTCAGTTGCTTCAGTCATGTCTGACTCTTTGCAACACTACGGACTGTATCCTGCCAGGTTTCTCTGTCCATAGGAATTCTCCAAGCAAGAATACTGGAGTGGGTTGCCATGCCCTCCTCCAGGGGATCTTTCTGACCCAAGGATCAAACCTGCATCTCTTATGTCTCCTGCATTTGCAGGGGGGTTCTTTACCGCTAGTGCCACCTGGCTTCTCCACACTAAATCTTTCTAACTGGCCTACTCACCATATCCCCCAAATGCCTAGTATACCCATTCCTCTGAGTTTTTACTCATGTTAATAGTCTCATTTGAAATGCCATCCAGATGCTTTACTAGATACTCAGCGTATAAAGAAGAACCAAAAGTGTATGTACCTTTTCTTCTGGGAGTTTCCATCTGAAGTAAAAGAGTAGCTAACTGAAATTATAGTAAATGGTAAACGATTGAAGTGTTTTTTAAAAGCACCTAAAAAAAAGTTTTTAAAAAAGAAGGAAATGTGTAGGCAGTAGAAGGGTAGGGTTGACCAAGTCAGGGACATGAAGTCACCCTTAAATAATCTTTGGGCTTTGTGCTGAAGAAGGAATGATTTTGGCTAGGTGAAGAGGGGTGGCACACTTGTAGTTAGAGGAGTGGGAGGTAAAATGAAAGTAACAGGCAAAGATCCTAAAACCTAAAGAGATTTGGTACATTTCAGCACTGAAGGAAGCAATTCAGTGTGGCTCTTGCTTAAAGAAAAAGTACGAGAGAGAGATAGATAATAAAGCTGAGGTAGTATGCCTGGCAGATCACACAGCATAAGATTTCCCAGTCTTAGTTCTATTTACATATTGGGTCAGATAATTCCTTTCAGGGAGAAGTTGTATTGTACACTATAGGATCCTAAGAGTCCATGGCCTCTATCCATTAAATGCTAGCTGTAGATCGAAAGCAGAGATTATGTTTGGGTAGCTTTGTTGAATAATCTAAAAGTTATAGACTTTATAAGCATTCCTAGTTCCATTATCTACTTAATAGTGGAAAGGATTCTCACACCAATAGTACTATGATTTTCTTTAGGCCATTTTCTTTCTCCTACTCCAGGTCCAGGAGTAGGCCCTGACTGGTAAGTGTGTGTCAGTCCTTCAGTGTTAGTAATTAATTTAAACAATTTAAATAATTAATTAAAAATTTAAAATGGCACTTTAAGTGAGGTCATTAACATGAGTAAAAATACAGAGACATTGGATATACTAGGCAGTTTGAGGATGTGGTGAGTAGGCCAGTCAGAAAGATTTAGTGTGGAGAAGCATGAACAAATTTAAGCTAATGGGAGAGAGAGAGAATCTCAGAAATAATGTGAGAGCTACAAGAAGAGACCTCTTTTCTCCAAGTGTTACACATTTTGAACACAATGTTCTGTTTTGGAACTATGATGCTGAGGCTTGGAGCTTCAGGGGACCACCTTATGGAGCCTGAGGAAGAAGCTAACATTGAGTAGGCAAACCAAAGGGAAAAAGAAATCAAAGTCATAGTAACATCACATTTTTAGTTGTCTGTAGCCTCAAGTGGTTAGTCTTACCTCTTAGCTTTTCAGAAATGAGTCAATACATCCCTTAATTGTGTCATCTTTTTTATTCTGTCATTTGCAAAACAAGGACTCAAGTCTTTCTGTTCACTAGCTATGTGGTTTTAGTCAAGTTAACTAGCCTATCAAAAGTTATGTATAACATAATAATCATAGTGCCTTTTCAGAGGGGCTGCTGGCAAAATCAAATGAGGTAAACTATAGGACAACAGTAGGCACTGAAAAAAAATTTTTTTTCCCTTTCCACATTAGGTGGTAGCCATTGCAATGCTTATGGTGTGAAGGATAAAGTCACATGCTTATTTATAATTTAGTAAATAGATAGCAGTGGAGAAGACTCTTGAGTGAGAGTGCCTTGGACAACAAAGAGATCAAACCAATCAAACTTGAATATTCACTGAAAGAATTGATGCTGAAGCTGAAGCTCCAATACTTCGGCCACCTGATGCGAAGATCCAACTCATTGGAAAAGACCCTGGTGCTGAGAGAGATAACTTAGGCAGGTTGATAGGCAGTCCAGGATCCTTTAAGGAGGAGGTGAAGATTCTCCCTCACCTTTTCCTTAAGCCTTGTGCAACAATGTATCTTGCCTGAGAGAATTGGCTTTTCCTTAGAGCTGGGGCTATTGAATATATAGCAATCATACATGTTACTCATGGAAAATGCTTTTCTTACATCCTATTATGCTTTTCTTAGTCTCTATGTTAATGATTATAATGGTAACAAACCTTGCCTGAGAACTTATTTCTCAGCAACAATATATCTCACCCAGAAACACAGTTATACAGAACTCATTCCTTCTGGTTAATCTTGTACTAAAGTTGTTTTAGGATGCATGCCTTGGGAAAGGGTCTGGTGGAACTTTTATGACCTTGAGACTTTCTTTGTATCTATTCTCAGTAGCCAGTTAAAATTATATGACCGCCTGCTTAAACTAGTGAGGTGGGTCTCTCCTATGCTCTTCCAGTGCCTTTTACTGGAAGATTTCTCTATCCTTTTTCTCCTTAATAAAACTGTTACACAAAGCTCTGAGTGACTGAGACCACACTGCAGGGAATCCCTCTCCTTTGGAGACCATGAATACAGGCACCATTCACCATCAGCTATCAATGCTGGGAATGATTGAAGGCAGGTGGAGGAGAGGACGACAGAGAGTGACATGGTTGATGGCATCACCGAATCAATGGACAGGAGTTTGGGTCAACTCTGGGAGACGTGAAGGATAGGGAAGCCTGGAGTGCTGCAGTTCACGGGGTTGCAAAGAGTTGGACATGACTGAGTGACTGAACAACAAAAACAACAAATACATTTACTAATTCTGGAATGTCCAAGTGAAATTAAAATCATGATTAACATTATGTTCCTGAAATAGTCCTGTTTGAGCAAGACAAAATACTCAAATCAAAATACAAAATACGCAATTGAAAAAGAAGGAAAATTTCCAGCAGAAAATTGCCAGTTAACTGTTTACTGATGTATGCATTTAAGTGTGGTCCTTAGATTTATGTTCTGGAGAAGGAAATGGCAACCGACTCCAGTATTCTTGCCTGGAGAATCCCATGGATGGAGGAGCTTGGCCAGTTATGAGGTCACAGAGTCGGACACGACTGAGCGACTAAGACTTCCACCCTGTGGATGAGTTAGGGGTTTGATCCCTGGGCCAGGAAGATCCCCTAGAGAAGGGCATGGCAACCCACTCCAGTATTCTTGTCAGGAGAATCTCATGGGCAGAGGAGCCTGGCAGGCTATAGTCCGCCGGGTTGCAAAGAGTTGGACACGACTGAAGCGACATAGCACACATGCACATATTCCTTCTATTCCCACTTTCTGGAGAGATTTTATCTTAAATGAGTGTTGAATTTTGTCAAAAACGTTTTCTGTGTCTATTGAGATGATCATATGGTATTTATTTTTCAACTTGTTAATGTAATATATCACAATGATTGATTTGCAGATTTTGAAAAATCCTGGCTTCTCTGGGATAAATCTCACTTGATCATGGTGTGTGATCCTTTTAATGTGGTGTTGGCTTTGGCTGGATAGTATTTTGTTAAGGATTATTTAATCTATGTTCATCAGTGATATTGGCTTGTGTTCTTTTTGTGTGGAATCTTTGTCTGGTTTTGGTATCAAGGTGATACTGGCCTCATAGAATGAGTTTGACAGTTTATCTTCCTCTGCAATTTTCTGGAAGAGTTTCAGTAGGATAGGTGTTAGCTGTTCTCTAAATTTTTGGTAGAATTCACCTGTGAAGCCATCTGGTCTTGGGCTTTATTTTGTTGGAAGATTTTTAATTACTGTTTCGATTTCTGTGCTTGTGCTGGGTCTGTTAAAATTTTCTATTTCTTCCTGGTTTAGTTTTGGAAGGTTATACTTTTCTAAGAATTCGTCCATTTCTTCCAAGTTGTCCATTTTGTTGGCATATAGTTCAGTTTTTTGGAAGTTTTAAAATCACAGGCTCGATTTCAGTACTTCTAATTCATCTGTTCATAGTTTCTCTTCCTTCCTGGTTCAGTCTTGGGAAAGTGGACCTTTCTAAGAATTTCTATATTTCTTCTGTGTTTTCCATTTTACTGGCATAAAGTCGCTTGCAGTAGTCTCTTACGGCCCTTTGTTTTTCTTTGGTGTCAGTTGTAACTTTTATGTTTTCATTCCTAACTTTTCTGATTTCAGTCCTCTTCTTTTTTTTTTTTTCTTGATGAGGCTAAAGGTTCATCAGCTGTATCTTTTCAAAGAACCAGCTTTTAGTTTCATTTATCTTTTCTATTTTTCTTACTCTATACTTCATTTATTAAAACAATCCAATCCAAAAATGAGCAAAAATTCTAAATAGACGTTTCTCCAAAGGAGACATACAGATGGCCAAAAGGCACATGAAAAGCTGCTCAACATTTATAACTAGTAAAGAAATACAGATAAAAATTACAATGAGGTATACTATCTTGTACTTGTCAGAATGGCTATCCTCAAAAAGTCTACAATGAATTCTGGAGAAGATGTGAAGAAAAGGGAACACTTGTCCACTGTTGGTATAATGTAAACTGATAAAACCATTACAGAGAAGAGTATGGACATTTCTTAAAAACTCTAAAAAATAGAGCTACTATATGGCCCAGCATCTCTTGTGCATATATCTGGAGAAAATCATAACTTGAAAAAATTCATGCACCCCAGGGTTCAGTGCAGTAGTTTTACAGTAGCCAAGACATGGAAGTAACTTAAATGTGCATTGAAGGTGAATGGATAAAGATGTGGTATATTTATACAATGAAATTTTACTCAGTCATAAAAAGAATGAAATAGTGCCATTTGCAGAAACATAAATGGATGATCATACTAAGTGAAATAAGCCATAGACATACAAATATCATATGATATAACTTATATGTGGAATATAAAAATATATAAAATATAAAAATGATACAAGTGAACTTACATACAAATATAGAAATAGACTCACAGACAAAACAAACAAAAGGGAGAAAATGAGGGGAAGGCTAATTTAGGAGATTCAGATTAACCTATACACAGTACCATATATAAAATAGACAACCAACCAGGACCTACTGTATAGTACAAACTATACTCAATATTTTGTAATAACTTATAAGGGGTAAGAATTTGAAAAAAATGCATAGCTGTCTAACTTTTCTGTACATTTTGCTGTACATGGACACTGATATATATACTGTATACTTAAAAACTTGCAAGGATATATTGTACAGAACAGGGAATATTGTTGATATTTAATAGATTTAAATGGAGTATTATCTATAAAAAACCTTTTAATCACTATATTGTACACTTGAAACTAATACTGTAAATCAGCTGTACTTCAATTAAAAAATTAACTAAACAAGCCAAATCAGGCTAAATGTGTGTGTCTGAGCAATTGCTCTTGCCCTGTGGGACCACCTAAGTATTTTCGTATTGAAATGCATCACTTTATACTAAAAAATGACTTGCTTTTTATTTTACTAATACACTTAGCTAACTGAAATAAAATTGAAGTATTTGGCATAATTTTGGTAACTGTAGGATATACACGTCTTCCTAAATACCTGTTCACACAGATGCCATAATATTTTAGTGGGTAGTGTCAATAAGAGGTAGATAGTGGCCTCATTTTGCTGTGTGCTTGGCCTGTCTCTTATACACATCTAGATGTGTATAAGAGACAGGGATATATTGTACAGAACAGGGAATATTGTTGATATTTAATAGATTTAAATGGAGTATTATCTATAAAAAACCTTTTAATCACTATATTGTACACTTGAAACTAATACTGTAAATCAGCTGTACTTCAATTAAAAAATAACAAATAATTTTTTTTAAATTTGAGATTCTCAGATGTACAAGGTAAAAATACAAATAAATGGAATACTGAATCCTCAGACCTCACTTTAGAATGTGTAGCTTCAACTTTCCCCCTTACTAAATATTTTAGGATTTGTTATAAAAAGTGAAATGGTATGTTGCATATTTTAACCTCTTTTTCCTTAGTGTCAGGAAAATGTACAATTATAAAAAAGTAGAAACGATACCAGCAACAAAGGTTATTAATATTCTAAAACTTGGATATTCAGATCTTGATTGAATTGATTATAAATACTAGATTATGTTAAAAATGTTTGACTAATTTTTCTCATTTCCATTGTACAACATTTGTTTACAATCCAGGAATATTAGTTGCATAGAGAATAACCCAGAATGTAGGGTGATTTGTCTAATATCCCAAAGCTACCCTGTAGCATTGCTAGGGTATCATCTGGGTGAGCAGTAATTTGTAACTTATAATTCAGGTGTCATTTTATATGACATTTCTCTGAACAGTTTAGTTGTGGGTCTAAAATGTGGAAGAAGCTCATCAAAGATCATGATGTATATAATAACACTGCCCATTTTAGATTGCCCTGAATGCCATATATTTTGGTTTCTTCTCTGGGCCAATGAGATGGTGATTGAGACAAGGACGGTAACAGTTGCCATCAGAACTTGTTATTTCTTTAAAGTTTCAAAGAATCTTTTATACATTACATATTTCAGATTATGTTTGAAACTGGCAGCTTGGCTGAAAAACTAAATAGAAGGCCAAAAAGTAAAATTGAAGTATAGTTGATTTACAGTACCATGTTAGTTTCAGGTGTACAACAAAGTGATATACATACATTTTTTTTTCAGATTATTTTCCATTATATGTTATTACAGGGTATTGGATATAGTTCCCTGTGATATACAGCAAATCTTGTTGTTTATCTATTTTATGTACAGCAGTTTGTATCTGTAAATCCTATTTTCCTAACTTACCTCACCACTTTCCTTTCCCCTTTGGTACCCATAGGCTTGTTTTCTATGCCTATGAGTCTGTTCGGTTTTGTACACAGATTCATTTGTATTACTTTACAGATTCCACATATAAGTGATATCATATAATATTTATCTTTGTTTAATTTACTTAACTAAGCATGATATTCTTTAGACCCATCATGTTGTTACATACGAAAGTATTTCATTCTTTTTTATGGCTAAGTAATATTCACATATATATGAATAAATATCTCACATCTTCTGAAGCCAATTGTCTGTTGATTGGCAATTGGGTTGTTTCCATGTCTTGGCTATTGTAAATAGTGCTGCTATGAAAATTGGAGTATATGTGACTTTTTTAATTAGAGTTTTTGTCTTTGCTGGATATATGGACAGGAGTAGTTACAGGAGTTACTGGATTATATTACAGCTCTATCTTTAATTTTTAAAGAAATTTCTATTCTGTTTTCCACTCTGGCTACAACAATTTACATTCCCATCAACAGTGTAGGTGTTTTCCTCAATTATTGATCTATCTGGATGGCTTTCCATGCTTTAGACTGAAGTTTAGAAGCCACTTCCTCCAGGAAGCCTCCCATTAGGAAGTTAGGTATCCCTGGTATGAACTTTATTCACTGCATTTTCTGTTCCCTAGCAGCTAATATGCTTATTTTAATTTTCCCCCTCTATCTGTGTCCTTTATGTAGCGCTAAGCTCTGAGAAAACAAGGATCCATGTCTTACTCACTGTTATAGCCCCAGCACCTATCAGAAACTTCCTACATGTAATAATGTCTCAATAAATATTGAAGCAAAAAATAAATGTAACCACTTTTTAAAAAAAACCTCAGAATATTTTGAATTGGATATTTGAAATGTACTTTGTGTTCTTTATTCCTTTTCATAAAAGATATCATAAAAATACATTTAAGCAAATAATAATTGGTCATAAGCTTGCCTACGGTAGTCCTTCATTTCCTTTCACTACTTTTTCTGTCAAATTAAAGAAAACACACTAACTAAACAAGCCAAATCAGGCTAAATGTGTGTGTCTGAGCAATTGCTCTTGCCCTGTGGGACCACCTAAGTATTTTCGTATTGAAATGCATCACTTTATACTAAAAAATGACTTGCTTTTTATTTTACTAATACACTTAGCTAACTGAAATAAAATTGAAGTATTTGGCATAATTTTGGTAACTGTAGGATATACACGTCTTCCTAAATACCTGTTCACACAGATGCCATAATATTTTAGTGGGTAGTGTCAATAAGAGGTAGATAGTGGCCTCATTTTGCTGTGTGCTTGGCTTCTGGTATGCAGCTCTCACAGGCAACCCTTACATCGAGGTGAATGTCTGAAAATGTCTTAGAAAGCACCATACCATAAAGAGTATGTTCTCATTGAAAGGATTTACAAATATTTCAGAGTAGTTTGACAAAATACTGAAAATGAAAAGATATTTATTATCTTATTTTATGAATCTAAAAAGTAGTTAATGACAGACATTAGCATGCTTAATGAGAAGCTTGCATCACCAGTGGCTATCACAATGAAAGCAGTGGTCCCTAGCTTCTTTCACCAGATCATTTCAGTCTACCTTTTATATAGCCATGCACGGACTAGGGAGCAAATAAAGAACACAAGGAGGCAAAGGAGGAAAATGCAAATAAAAATACATCTTTTCAAGTAAGATTCCCATTTTTTTCAACTGGTAGGAAAGGGAAGACCATGGATATCAAGAATTATAAGGACTTTTGATGTGATTCAGAAAGCCATCAAGAATATTGGACTTGACCTGTTTATTTTGTTTATTGTAGTAACCTTCTATCTTTTCCCAGTGCCTGGCAAAGAAATAAGTGATAAATAAATATATGTGCATATAGATAAACTAGCAAAACTTACCCCTAAATGAATCACAGCCTTGTTATGGCACAGGGGCTTGCATAACTCAAGGAAGATATGAGCCATGCCATGTAGGGTCACCCAAGACAGACAAGCTACAGTAAAGAGTTCTGGAAAAAATGTGACCACTGGAGGAGGGAATGGCAAAACACTCTAGTATGCTTACCAGGAAAACCACAGAACAGTATGAAAGGCAAAAAGATATGATACTTGAAGTGGAGCCCCTCTAGTTGGAAGGTGTTCAATAAGCTACTTGGGGAGAGCAGAGGGTAATTACTAATGGTTCAAGAAAGAATGAAGAGGCTGGGTCAAAGCAGAAATGATGCTAAGCTGTGGATCTATCTGGTTATGAAAGTAAAGTCTGATGTTATAAAGAACAACAATGCACAGGGACCTGGAATGTTATATCCATAAATCAAGGTAAATTGGACATGATTAAGCAGGAGATGGCAAGCATGAACATAGAGATCTTAGGAATCAGTGAACTAAAATGGACTGGAATGGGCAAATTTATTCAGATGACCATCAAATCTACTACTGTGGGAAAGAACCCCCTAGAAAAAAATGGAGTAGCTCTCATATTCAACAAGAGTCTGAAATGCAGTTGTTGTGGTTCAGTCCCTCAGTCATGTCAGACAATTTGTAATCCCATGGACTGCAGTATGCCAGGCTTCCCTGTTCTTCTCTATCTGCTGGAGTTTGTGCAAACTCAAGTCCATTGAGTCAGTGAGGCCATCCGACCATCTCATTCTCTGTCACCCCCTTTTCCTCCTGCCCTCAATCTTTCCCAGCATCACAGTCTTTTCCGATCAGTTCTTTACATCAAGTGGCCTAAGTATTGGAGCATCAGTTTCAGCAGCAGTCCTTCCAATGAATATTCAGGGTTGATTTCCCTTAGGATTGACTGGTTTGATCTCCTTGCTGTCCAAAAGACTCTCAAGAGTCTTCTGTAGCACCACAGTTTGAAACATCAATTTTTGTGACCCTTGTAAGACTTTACTTTTTGGGGCTCCAAAATCACTGCAGATGGTGATTGTAGCCGTGAAATTAAAAGATTCTTACTCCTTGAAAAGAAAGTTATGACCAACCTAGATAGCATATTCAAAAGCAGAGACATTGCTTTGCCAACAAAGGTCTGTCTAGTCAAGGCTATGGTTTTTCCAGTGGTCATGTATGGATGGGAAAGTTGGACTGTGAAGAAAGCTGAGCACCGAAGAACTGATGCTTTTGAACTGTGGTGTTGGAGAAGACTCTTGAGAGTCCCTTGGACTGCAAGGAGATCCAACCAGTCCATTCTAAAGGAGATAAGTCCTGGGTGTTCTTTGGAATGATGCTGAAGCTGAAACTCCAGTACTCTGGCCACCTCATGAGAAGAGTTGACTCATTGGAAAAGACTCTGATGCTGGGAGGGATTGGGGGCAAGAGGAGAAGGGGACGACAGAGGATGAGATGGCTGGATGGCATCACTGACTCAATGGATATGAGTTTGGGTGAACTCTGGGAGTTGGTCATGGACAGGGAGGCCCGTTGTGCTGCAATTCATGGGGTGCCAAAGAGTCAGACATGACTGAGCAACTGAACTGAACTGACAGCCTTCATTATGGTCCAACTCTCACATCCATACATAACAACTGGAAAAACCATAGCTTTGACTATACTGACCTTTGTTGGCAAAATGATGTCTTTGTTTTTTAATATGCTGTCTAGGTTTGTCATAGCATTTCTTCAAAGGAGCAAGTGACTTTTAATGTCATGGCTGCAGTCATCGTCCTGCTTGCCAGGTGGCTAAGTGGATAAAGAATCCATCTGCAATGCAGGAGCCACAGGAGACACAGGTTCAACCCCCGGGTTAGAAAGATCCTCTGAGGAAGGGCACAGCAACCCATTCCAGTATTCTTGCTTGAAGAACCCATGGACAGAGGAGCCTGGCAGGATACGGTCTATAGGGTCACAAAGAGTTGGACACCACTGAAGTGACCAAGCACAGCCACTATCCACAGTGATTTTGGAGACAAAGAAAATAAAGTCTGTCACAGTTGGAATTCCCTTGCTTTTTCTATGTCCAGCAGATGCTGGCAATTTGATCTCTGGATCCTCTGATTTTCTTAAATTCAGCTTGCACATCTGGAAGTTCTTGGTTCATGTACCGTTGAAGCTTAGCCTGAAGGATTTTGAGCATTACTTTGCTAGAATGTGAATTAAGCACAATTGTGCAGTACTTTGAACATTTTTTGGCATTGTCCTTATTTGGGATTGGAATGAAAACTGACCTTTTCCAGTCCTATGGCCACTGCTGAGTTTTCCAAGTTCGCTGGCATATTGAGTGCAGCACTTTCACAGCATTATATTTTAGGATCTTAAATAGCTCAGCTGGAATTACATCACCTCTGCTAGCTTTATTTGTTGTCATGCTTCCTAAGGCCCACTTGACTTCACATTCCAGCATATCTGGCTCAAGGTGAGTGATCACACCATCGTAGTTATCTGGGGCATTAAGACCGTTTTTTTGCACAGTTCTTCTGTGTATTCTTGCCACCTCTTCTTAATCTTTTCTGCTTCTGTTGGTCCATACCATTTCTGTCCTTCATGTGCCCATCTTTTCATGATGGGCAGTCATCTTGTGTTGTTAGAAGAGGGTGTTTACCATGACCAGTGCATACTTTTGCCACCTCTTAATCTCTTCTGCTACTTTAAGTCCATAGCATTTCTGTCCTTTATCAAGCCCATCTTAGCATGAAATGTACCCTCTGTGTCTCTAATTTTCTTGAAGAGATCTCTAGTCTTTCCCATTCTGTTGTTTTTCTCTATTTCTTTGCATTGATCACTGAGGAAGGCTTTCTTATCTCTCCTTGCTATTCTTTGGAACTCTGCATTCAGACAGGTGTATCTTTCCTTTTCTCCTTTGACTTTTGCTTGTTTTCTCAGCTATTTCTAAGGTCACCTCAGAAACCATTTTGTCTTGTAGCATTTCTTTTTCTTGAGCATGGTTTTGGACACCGCCTTCTGTACAATGTTATGAAGCTGCTGCATCTACAGTTCTTCAGGCACTCTATTAGTTCTAATCCCTTTAATCTATTTGTCACTGCCTCTGTATAATCATAAGAAATTTGAAAAGCAGTACTTCAGTGTAATCTCAAAAACAACAGAATGATCTTAATTCATTTCTAAGGCAACTATTCAACATCATAGTAATCCAAATCTATGCCTCAACAACCATTCTGAGAAGTTGAAGTTGACTAGTTCATGAAGACCTATAAGACTTTCTAAAATGAACAGGGAAAAAAAGGTGTCCTTTTCATCATAGGGGATTGGATGCAAATGTTGGAAATTAAGAGATAAACATAATCACAGGCAAGTTTGGCTTTGTAGTACAAAATGAAGCAGGGAGAAGGCTAACAGAGCTTTGTCAAGAGAACACACTGATCATAGCAAACACCTTCTTCCAACAATACAAGAGACAACTCTACACATGGACATGACCGGATGGTCAATATCAAAATAATATAGATTGATTATATTCCTTGTAGCCGTAAGTTAGAGAAGTTAAATATAGTCAGCAAAAACAAGACCTGGATCTGATTTTGGCTCAGATCATGGGTACCTGATTTCAAAACAAGGCTTAAATTGGAAAGGTAGGGAAACCATTAAGCCTTTCAGGTATGACCCAAATCAGATCTATTATGGAGGTGATGAATAGATTCAAGGGACTAGCTCCAGTAGACAGATTTCCTGAAGAACTATGAATGGAGGTTCAGAACACTGTCCAGGAGGTGGTGACCAAAACCATAAAAAAGAAAAAGAAATGCAAGAAAGCAAAGTGGTTATGTGAGGAGGCTTTACAAAGAGCTGTGAAATGAAGAGAAGCAAAAAGCAAAGGAGAAAGGGCAAGATATATCCAGTTGAATGCAGAATTCCAGAGAATAGTAAGAAGACATAAGAATTCCTTCTTAAATGAACAGTGTCAAATAGAGGAAAACAATAAGTGGGAAGGACTAGAGATCTCTTCAAGAAATGGAATATACCAAAGGAATATTTCATACAAGAGTCCGCATGATAAAGGACAGAAACGGCAAGGACCTAAGAGAAGCAGAAGAGATTAAGAAGAGGTGGCAAGTATATACAAAAGAAATGTACAAAAAATTAATGACCCAGATAACCATGATTGTGTGTCATTCACCAGACATCTGGAGTGTGAAGTCAAGTTGGCCTTAGGAAATGACACTATGAGCAAAGCTAGCAGGGGAGATGGAATTCTAGCTGAGATATTTAAGATCCTAAAGGATGATGCTATTAAAGTGATGAGCTCAATAAGTCAGCAAATTTGGAAAACTCAGCAGTGGCCACAGGACTAGAAAAGCTTAGTTTTCATTCTAATCTGAAAAAATGGCAATGCCAAAGAATGTTCATGCTACTATACAATTGTGCTCACTTCATGTGTTAGCAAGGTTATGCTAAAAATCCTTCAAACTAAGCTTCAGCAATATGTGAACTGAGAACATCCAGATGTATAATTTGGATTTAGAAAAGGCAGTGGATTTAGAAAAGGCAGAAATCAAATGCCAATATTTGTTTGATCATGGACAAAGCAAGGGAAAATAGAAAAACTTCTACTATGTTGACTACACTAAAGCCTTTGATTGTGTGGATCACAGTAACTTGTAGAATATTCTTAAAGAGATAGGAATACCAGACCACCTTAACTGTCTCCTGAGAAACCTGTATTCAGGTCAAGAAGCAATAGTTAGAACCGGACATGAAACAACAGATTGGTTCCGAATTGGGAAAAGAGTACATCAAGGCTATATATTGTCACTCTGCTTATTTAACATATATGCAGAGTCAGTTCAGTTCAGTACAGTTGCTCAGTCGTGTCCAACTCGTTGCAACCACATGAACTGCAGCACTCCAGGCCTTCCTGTCCATTACCATATCCCGGAGATACTCAGACTCATGTCCATTGAGTTGGTGATACCATCCATCCATATCATTCTCTGTCATCCCCTTTCCCTCTCACCTTCAACCTTTGCCAGCATAAGGGTCTTTTCTAATGAGTCAGCTCTTCACATCAGGTGGCCAAAGTATTGGACTTTCAGTTTCAACATCATCCTTCCAATGAATATTCAGGACTGAT
>SJYC01100473.1:0-13745 GCA_006408675.1 Madoqua kirkii
CTTGATTCCAGCTTGTGCTTCCTCCAGCCCAGCATTTCTCATGATGTACTCTGCATATGTTAAATAAGCAGAGTGACAGTATACAGCCTTGATGTACTCTTTTTCCTATTTGGAACCAGTCTGTTGTTCCATGTCCAGTTCTAATTGTTGCTTCTTGACTTGCATACAGATTTCTCAAGAGGCAGGTCAGGTGGTCTGGTATTCCCATCTCTTTCAGAATTTTCCACAGTTTATTGTAATCCTCATAGTCAGAGGCTTTGGCATAGTCAATAAAGCAGAAGTACATGCTTTTCTGGAACTCTCTTGCTTTTTCAATGACCCAACGGATGTTGGCAATTTGATTTCTGGTTCCTCTGCCTTTTCTGAAGCCAGTTTGAACATCTGGAACTTCATGTTCACATATTATTGAAGCCTGGCTTGGAGAATTTTGAGCATTACTTTGCTAGCAATTGTGAGATGAGTGCAATTGTGCAGTATGTTGAGCAGTTTTGGGCATTGTCTTTCTTAGGGATTAGAATGAAAACAGCTTTTTCAGTCCTGTGGCCACTGCCGAGTTTTCCAAATTTGCTGGCATATTGAATGCAGCACTTTCACAGCATCATCTTTTAGCATTTGAAACAGTGCAACTGGAATTCCATCACCTCCACTTTCTTTGTTCATAGTGATGCTTCATAAGGCCCACTTGTCTTCACAGTCCAGGGTATCTGGCTGTAGGTGAGTGATCACACCATCGTGATTATCTGGGTCGTGAAGATCTTTTTTGTACAGTTCTTCTGTGTATTCTTGCCACCTCTTCTTAATATCTTCTGCTTCTGTTAGGCCCATACCATTTCTGTCCTTTATTGAGCCCATCTTTGCATGAAATGTTCCCTTGGTATCTCTAATTTTCTTGAGGAGATCTTTAGTCTTTCCCATTCTATTGTTTTCCTCTCTTTCTTTGCACTGAACACTGAGGAAGGCTTTCTTATCTCTCCTTGCTATTCTTTTCACAGCTATGTAAGGGCTCCTGGGACAGCCATTTTGCTATTTTGTATTTCTTTTTCTTGGGGATGGTCTTGCTCACTGTCTCCTGTACAGTGTCACAAACCTCTGTCCACAGTTCATCAGGCATTCTGTCTATATTGGAGTACCTCACGTGAAATGTCAAGCTGGATGAAGCTCAAGCTGGAATCAAGATTACTGGGAGAATTATCGACAATATCAGACATGCAGTAAAACCACTCTAGGGGTAGCAAGTGAAGAGGAACTAAAGAACCACTTGATGAGAGTGAAAAAGGAAAGTGAAAAAGCTGGCTGAAACCTCAATATTCAAGAAACTAAGATCAGTGCACCAGGCTCATCACTTCATGGCAAATAGAAGGGGATAAAAGTGGAAACAGTGGCAGGTTTTCTCTTCTTGGGCTCTAAAATCACTGTGGATTGTGGCGGCTGCCATGAAACTAAAATACACTTGCTTCTTGAAAGGAAAACTATGACAAACAAACCTAGTCAGCATATTTAAAAGCAGACTTCACTTTGCCAGCAAAGGTCTGTATTTTCAAATCTATGATTTCTCCTGTAGTCATGTATAAATGTAACAGATGGACCATAAGGAAGGCTCTGTCCTGAAAAAAATGCACTTTGGAATTGTATTGCTGGAGAAGACTTTTGAGAGTCCCTTTTATCACAAGAAGATCAAGCTGGCCAATCTTAAAGGAAATCAACCCTGATTATTCATTGGAAAGACTCATCCTGGAGCTGAAGCTCTGATACACTGGCCACCTGATGCAAAGAGCCAACTCACTGGAAAAGACCCTGATGGTGGGAAGCATTGAAAGCAAAAGGAGAACGGTGCAGCAGAGGATGAGATGAGCATCACCGACTCAACAAACATGAATATGAGGAAACTCTGGGAGATAGTGAAGGACAGAGTAGAATGGCATGCTGCAGTCCATGGAGCTGCAAAGAATCAGACATGACTTAGTGACTGAATAGAAACAACACAGCAAAACTCACATTGGCACATTGGCATTCCCTATTTCTTTGTTAGAATATTATGGGTTACTTTAGAGTTATGACTGACCAGAAAGACTATATACTAAACAAATTCTTAGTGGAAGTTGAGTGGTAATGCTGATGGAAAGGAACGAACTTGTTAGAGAGCTATGTAGGTGGCAAGTTGACAAGATTTAGTGATTGGATGTAAAAAAAAATTAAAAAGAGACTTACAAGTAAGGATGCCCAAAATGCTGGATTAGTGTGCTGTGTTCATGAATTGAAATAAGGGGTAAAAGAGAAAGTATAAGTTCTCTTTTGGTGGGACTAAGGTGATAGTTAATTTTGGATGGGAGAGTTAAATATGAGTTAAATTTGATTTGGGAGACATCAGCTTTGAATTGGTTCTAGAAACCATGGCTGTGTCAGACTTACCAGCATTTATAACATGGGGAGAAAAAGAGTTGGGTGAATAAGTTTGAAGAAAGCAAATATTTAAAAGATTCACAATCAAACTGAAACAACGGATCTGAAGACAAGTCAAGGGTCTGGAATTTTAAAGCAGACAGTAGAGTTTGTAGGTGAGAGCAAAACAGAGGGAACAAACCAGGGGTTGGGAGATGCATAAAGAAGTTATTAAGTTTTAGACAATGAAAAAAAAAAAAAAGAGAGAGACCTCAATAGTAAAATCTGTTAGGACAATAGTCAGCCCCTTAGCAGAACCTAAGGATCTGGGGAAAGATGAAAGCAGGTAGGACATGCATGTTATGGTGAATAAAGTCAGGGGCCTCTCCTAACAAAGAGAGATCAAATTCAAGAGGTGTCCTGAGAGGAACAGTCCACCTTGAGCTCTGCTCAGAGTCCTCTGAATCAGACTCACTGAGTCTGACAAAAATAATCTGTGTGCTTAGTCGCTCAGTCATGTCTGACTCTTGCTACCCCGTAGACTGTAATGTGCCAGGCTCCTCTGTCCATTGGATTCTCCAGGCAAGAATACTGGAGTAGGTTGCCCTTTCTTTCTCCAAGGGATCTTCCTGACCCAGAAATAGAACCCAGGTCTCCTGCATTGCAGGCAGGAGAAAAATAATCTAGCCACTGGCATTTCTCCACATCAACAAGGTGAGCTTCGTTGGTAGCTCAGCTAGTAAAGAATCTGCCTGCAATGCAAGAGACCCTGGACTGATTCCTGGGTCAGGAAGAGCCCCTGGAGGAGGGATAGACTACCCACCCCAGTATTCTTTGTCTTTCCTGGTGGCTCAGATGGTAAAGAATCTGCCTACAATGTGAGAGACCTGGGTTCATTCCCTGGGAGATATGGGTTCAGTCTCAGCATTGGGAAGATCCCCTGGAGGAGGGCATGGCAACCGACTGAGGACCAGCCCCGGCTGGATCCAGGGTATTCAAAGTGTGGATGGCATTGGTGATGAGAGATTTATTTATTTAGAGATATCAAAGGAGATAAGGGTTTATTTAAAGATAGAGAGAGAGATAAAGAAAGGATGTCACAGTTAAGAAAATAGAGGAGAGAAAGAGGCTGATATTCCTTGGTTTATGTAGAAAGCCAGTAAAGTCCCAAGACAAGGGACTTACACTGTTCACATAGGCCACAGGCACCCGCTTGAATAGCAGAGGGTCCCCCACCTTTCTATTAATTTTCAATATTCATTTCATATTCCCTCTTAATAAAAACTTCCCCAACACATTGCCTTTTGGTCTCCCACATTTGGTCTCCCCATGGACAGAGGAGACTGGCAGACTACAGTCCATGGGTTTGTAAAGAGTCAGACATGACTGAGTGACTAAGCACAGCACAGCACAAGGTGAGAATATGCAATGGATGACAAAGCTTCTCAGTTTGATGGCCTTAATTTCCTGATCTTGGATGGAAACCACAGACATTCTTAATATCTGAAGGGTTTGAAAAAATTTCAATCTACTGAACATAGTATTAAGGTCACCTTTTTGTAGTAATCTATTGCCCAGGTCATTTCAACATAATTCAACACAAAGAAGAAACCCATAAAATAGAAACAACTCATATTCAGAAACCGTGAACACTGGAACACTTGTGAAAGTGTCCTGTCAATTCAACCTCCTGTTTCTCTTTCTAAATAACTTCTCATCTCCATTTCTACTGTTTCAACCTTAGCTGGGGGATCTCATTCACCTGAAAAACTCCTACTTAATCTATTAATTTTCAATATTCATTTCATATTCCCTCTTAATAAAAACTTCCCCAACACATTGCCTTTTGGTCTCCCACATTTGGTCTCCCCATGGACAGAGGAGACTGGCAGACTACAGTCCATGGGTTTGTAAAGAGTCAGACATGACTGAGTGACTAAGCACAGCACAGCACAAGGTGAGAATATGCAATGGATGACAAAGCTTCTCAGTTTGATGGCCTTAATTTCCTGATCTTGGATGGAAACCACAGACATTCTTAATATCTGAAGGGTTTGAAAAAATTTCAATCTACTGAACATAGTATTAAGGTCACCTTTTTGTAGTAATCTATTGCCCAGGTCATTTCAACATAATTCAACACAAAGAAGAAACCCATAAAATAGAAACAACTCATATTCAGAAACCGTGAACACTGGAACACTTGTGAAAGTGTCCTGTCAATTCAACCTCCTGTTTCTCTTTCTAAATAACTTCTCATCTCCATTTCTACTGTTTCAACCTTAGCTGGGGGATCTCATTCACCTGAAAAACTCCTACTTAATCTATTAATTTTCAATATTCATTTCATATTCCCTCTTAATAAAAACTTCCCCAACACATTGCCTTTTGGTCTCCCACATTTGGTCTCCCCATGGACAGAGGAGACTGGCAGACTACAGTCCATGGGTTTGTAAAGAGTCAGACATGACTGAGTGACTAAGCACAGCACAGCACAAGGTGAGAATATGCAATGGATGACAAAGCTTCTCAGTTTGATGGCCTTAATTTCCTGATCTTGGATGGAAACCACAGACATTCTTAATATCTGAAGGGTTTGAAAAAATTTCAATCTACTGAACATAGTATTAAGGTCACCTTTTTGTAGTAATCTATTGCCCAGGTCATTTCAACATAATTCAACACAAAGAAGAAACCCATAAAATAGAAACAACTCATATTCAGAAACCGTGAACACTGGAACACTTGTGAAAGTGTCCTGTCAATTCAACCTCCTGTTTCTCTTTCTAAATAACTTCTCATCTCCATTTCTACTGTTTCAACCTTAGCTGGGGGATCTCATTCACCTGAAAAACTCCTACTTAATCTATTAATTTTCAATATTCATTTCATATTCCCTCTTAATAAAAACTTCCCCAACACATTGCCTTTTGGTCTCCCACATTTGGTCTCCCCATGGACAGAGGAGACTGGCAGACTACAGTCCATGGGTTTGTAAAGAGTCAGACATGACTGAGTGACTAAGCACAGCACAGCACAAGGTGAGAATATGCAATGGATGACAAAGCTTCTCAGTTTGATGGCCTTAATTTCCTGATCTTGGATGGAAACCACAGACATTCTTAATATCTGAAGGGTTTGAAAAAATTTCAATCTACTGAACATAGTATTAAGGTCACCTTTTTGTAGTAATCTATTGCCCAGGTCATTTCAACATAATTCAACACAAAGAAGAAACCCATAAAATAGAAACAACTCATATTCAGAAACCGTGAACACTGGAACACTTGTGAAAGTGTCCTGTCAATTCAACCTCCTGTTTCTCTTTCTAAATAACTTCTCATCTCCATTTCTACTGTTTCAACCTTAGCTGGGGGATCTCATTCACCTGAAAAACTCCTACTTAATCTATTAATTTTCAATATTCATTTCATATTCCCTCTTAATAAAAACTTCCCCAACACATTGCCTTTTGGTCTCCCACATTTGGTCTCCCCATGGACAGAGGAGACTGGCAGACTACAGTCCATGGGTTTGTAAAGAGTCAGACATGACTGAGTGACTAAGCACAGCACAGCACAAGGTGAGAATATGCAATGGATGACAAAGCTTCTCAGTTTGATGGCCTTAATTTCCTGATCTTGGATGGAAACCACAGACATTCTTAATATCTGAAGGGTTTGAAAAAATTTCAATCTACTGAACATAGTATTAAGGTCACCTTTTTGTAGTAATCTATTGCCCAGGTCATTTCAACATAATTCAACACAAAGAAGAAACCCATAAAATAGAAACAACTCATATTCAGAAACCGTGAACACTGGAACACTTGTGAAAGTGTCCTGTCAATTCAACCTCCTGTTTCTCTTTCTAAATAACTTCTCATCTCCATTTCTACTGTTTCAACCTTAGCTGGGGGATCTCATTCACCTGAAAAACTCCTACTTAATCTATTAATTTTCAATATTCATTTCATATTCCCTCTTAATAAAAACTTCCCCAACACATTGCCTTTTGGTCTCCCACATTTGGTCTCCCCATGGACAGAGGAGACTGGCAGACTACAGTCCATGGGTTTGTAAAGAGTCAGACATGACTGAGTGACTAAGCACAGCACAGCACAAGGTGAGAATATGCAATGGATGACAAAGCTTCTCAGTTTGATGGCCTTAATTTCCTGATCTTGGATGGAAACCACAGACATTCTTAATATCTGAAGGGTTTGAAAAAATTTCAATCTACTGAACATAGTATTAAGGTCACCTTTTTGTAGTAATCTATTGCCCAGGTCATTTCAACATAATTCAACACAAAGAAGAAACCCATAAAATAGAAACAACTCATATTCAGAAACCGTGAACACTGGAACACTTGTGAAAGTGTCCTGTCAATTCAACCTCCTGTTTCTCTTTCTAAATAACTTCTCATCTCCATTTCTACTGTTTCAACCTTAGCTGGGGGATCTCATTCACCTGAAAAACTCCTACTTAATCTATTAATTTTCAATATTCATTTCATATTCCCTCTTAATAAAAACTTCCCCAACACATTGCCTTTTGGTCTCCCACATTTGGTCTCCCCATGGACAGAGGAGACTGGCAGACTACAGTCCATGGGTTTGTAAAGAGTCAGACATGACTGAGTGACTAAGCACAGCACAGCACAAGGTGAGAATATGCAATGGATGACAAAGCTTCTCAGTTTGATGGCCTTAATTTCCTGATCTTGGATGGAAACCACAGACATTCTTAATATCTGAAGGGTTTGAAAAAATTTCAATCTACTGAACATAGTATTAAGGTCACCTTTTTGTAGTAATCTATTGCCCAGGTCATTTCAACATAATTCAACACAAAGAAGAAACCCATAAAATAGAAACAACTCATATTCAGAAACCGTGAACACTGGAACACTTGTGAAAGTGTCCTGTCAATTCAACCTCCTGTTTCTCTTTCTAAATAACTTCTCATCTCCATTTCTACTGTTTCAACCTTAGCTGGGGGATCTCATTCACCTGAAAAACTCCTACTTAATCTATTAATTTTCAATATTCATTTCATATTCCCTCTTAATAAAAACTTCCCCAACACATTGCCTTTTGGTCTCCCACATTTGGTCTCCCCATGGACAGAGGAGACTGGCAGACTACAGTCCATGGGTTTGTAAAGAGTCAGACATGACTGAGTGACTAAGCACAGCACAGCACAAGGTGAGAATATGCAATGGATGACAAAGCTTCTCAGTTTGATGGCCTTAATTTCCTGATCTTGGATGGAAACCACAGACATTCTTAATATCTGAAGGGTTTGAAAAAATTTCAATCTACTGAACATAGTATTAAGGTCACCTTTTTGTAGTAATCTATTGCCCAGGTCATTTCAACATAATTCAACACAAAGAAGAAACCCATAAAATAGAAACAACTCATATTCAGAAACCGTGAACACTGGAACACTTGTGAAAGTGTCCTGTCAATTCAACCTCCTGTTTCTCTTTCTAAATAACTTCTCATCTCCATTTCTACTGTTTCAACCTTAGCTGGGGGATCTCATTCACCTGAAAAACTCCTACTTAATCTATTAATTTTCAATATTCATTTCATATTCCCTCTTAATAAAAACTTCCCCAACACATTGCCTTTTGGTCTCCCACATTTGGTCTCCCCATGGACAGAGGAGACTGGCAGACTACAGTCCATGGGTTTGTAAAGAGTCAGACATGACTGAGTGACTAAGCACAGCACAGCACAAGGTGAGAATATGCAATGGATGACAAAGCTTCTCAGTTTGATGGCCTTAATTTCCTGATCTTGGATGGAAACCACAGACATTCTTAATATCTGAAGGGTTTGAAAAAATTTCAATCTACTGAACATAGTATTAAGGTCACCTTTTTGTAGTAATCTATTGCCCAGGTCATTTCAACATAATTCAACACAAAGAAGAAACCCATAAAATAGAAACAACTCATATTCAGAAACCGTGAACACTGGAACACTTGTGAAAGTGTCCTGTCAATTCAACCTCCTGTTTCTCTTTCTAAATAACTTCTCATCTCCATTTCTACTGTTTCAACCTTAGCTGGGGGATCTCATTCACCTGAAAAACTCCTACTTAATCTATTAATTTTCAATATTCATTTCATATTCCCTCTTAATAAAAACTTCCCCAACACATTGCCTTTTGGTCTCCCACATTTGGTCTCCCCATGGACAGAGGAGACTGGCAGACTACAGTCCATGGGTTTGTAAAGAGTCAGACATGACTGAGTGACTAAGCACAGCACAGCACAAGGTGAGAATATGCAATGGATGACAAAGCTTCTCAGTTTGATGGCCTTAATTTCCTGATCTTGGATGGAAACCACAGACATTCTTAATATCTGAAGGGTTTGAAAAAATTTCAATCTACTGAACATAGTATTAAGGTCACCTTTTTGTAGTAATCTATTGCCCAGGTCATTTCAACATAATTCAACACAAAGAAGAAACCCATAAAATAGAAACAACTCATATTCAGAAACCGTGAACACTGGAACACTTGTGAAAGTGTCCTGTCAATTCAACCTCCTGTTTCTCTTTCTAAATAACTTCTCATCTCCATTTCTACTGTTTCAACCTTAGCTGGGGGATCTCATTCACCTGAAAAACTCCTACTTAATCTATTAATTTTCAATATTCATTTCATATTCCCTCTTAATAAAAACTTCCCCAACACATTGCCTTTTGGTCTCCCACATTTGGTCTCCCCATGGACAGAGGAGACTGGCAGACTACAGTCCATGGGTTTGTAAAGAGTCAGACATGACTGAGTGACTAAGCACAGCACAGCACAAGGTGAGAATATGCAATGGATGACAAAGCTTCTCAGTTTGATGGCCTTAATTTCCTGATCTTGGATGGAAACCACAGACATTCTTAATATCTGAAGGGTTTGAAAAAATTTCAATCTACTGAACATAGTATTAAGGTCACCTTTTTGTAGTAATCTATTGCCCAGGTCATTTCAACATAATTCAACACAAAGAAGAAACCCATAAAATAGAAACAACTCATATTCAGAAACCGTGAACACTGGAACACTTGTGAAAGTGTCCTGTCAATTCAACCTCCTGTTTCTCTTTCTAAATAACTTCTCATCTCCATTTCTACTGTTTCAACCTTAGCTGGGGGATCTCATTCACCTGAAAAACTCCTACTTAATCTATTAATTTTCAATATTCATTTCATATTCCCTCTTAATAAAAACTTCCCCAACACATTGCCTTTTGGTCTCCCACATTTGGTCTCCCCATGGACAGAGGAGACTGGCAGAC
Source organism: Madoqua kirkii (assembly GCA_006408675.1). Classification (NCBI taxonomy): domain Eukaryota; kingdom Metazoa; phylum Chordata; class Mammalia; order Artiodactyla; family Bovidae; genus Madoqua; species Madoqua kirkii. Next base: position 9,694 of record SJYC01100473.1, read on the forward strand.
TACAGTCCATGGGTTTGTAAAGAGTCAGACATGACTGAGTGACTAAGCACAGCACAGCACAAGGTGAGAATATGCAATGGATGACAAAGCTTCTCAGTTTGATGGCCTTAATTTCCTGATCTTGGATGGAAACCACAGACATTCTTAATATCTGAAGGGTTTGAAAAAATTTCAATCTACTGAACATAGTATTAAGGTCACCTTTTTGTAGTAATCTATTGCCCAGGTCATTTCAACATAATTCAACACAAAGAAGAAACCCATAAAATAGAAACAACTCATATTCAGAAACCGTGAACACTGGAACACTTGTGAAAGTGTCCTGTCAATTCAACCTCCTGTTTCTCTTTCTAAATAACTTCTCATCTCCATTTCTACTGTTTCAACCTTAGCTGGGGGATCTCATTCACCTGAAAAACTCCTACTTAATCTATTAATTTTCAATATTCATTTCATATTCCCTCTTAATAAAAACTTCCCCAACACATTGCCTTTTGGTCTCCCACATTTGGTCTCCCCATGGACAGAGGAGACTGGCAGACTACAGTCCATGGGTTTGTAAAGAGTCAGACATGACTGAGTGACTAAGCACAGCACAGCACAAGGTGAGAATATGCAATGGATGACAAAGCTTCTCAGTTTGATGGCCTTAATTTCCTGATCTTGGATGGAAACCACAGACATTCTTAATATCTGAAGGGTTTGAAAAAATTTCAATCTACTGAACATAGTATTAAGGTCACCTTTTTGTAGTAATCTATTGCCCAGGTCATTTCAACATAATTCAACACAAAGAAGAAACCCATAAAATAGAAACAACTCATATTCAGAAACCGTGAACACTGGAACACTTGTGAAAGTGTCCTGTCAATTCAACCTCCTGTTTCTCTTTCTAAATAACTTCTCATCTCCATTTCTACTGTTTCAACCTTAGCTGGGGGATCTCATTCACCTGAAAAACTCCTACTTAATCTATTAATTTTCAATATTCATTTCATATTCCCTCTTAATAAAAACTTCCCCAACACATTGCCTTTTGGTCTCCCACATTTGGTCTCCCCATGGACAGAGGAGACTGGCAGACTACAGTCCATGGGTTTGTAAAGAGTCAGACATGACTGAGTGACTAAGCACAGCACAGCACAAGGTGAGAATATGCAATGGATGACAAAGCTTCTCAGTTTGATGGCCTTAATTTCCTGATCTTGGATGGAAACCACAGACATTCTTAATATCTGAAGGGTTTGAAAAAATTTCAATCTACTGAACATAGTATTAAGGTCACCTTTTTGTAGTAATCTATTGCCCAGGTCATTTCAACATAATTCAACACAAAGAAGAAACCCATAAAATAGAAACAACTCATATTCAGAAACCGTGAACACTGGAACACTTGTGAAAGTGTCCTGTCAATTCAACCTCCTGTTTCTCTTTCTAAATAACTTCTCATCTCCATTTCTACTGTTTCAACCTTAGCTGGGGGATCTCATTCACCTGAAAAACTCCTACTTAATCTATTAATTTTCAATATTCATTTCATATTCCCTCTTAATAAAAACTTCCCCAACACATTGCCTTTTGGTCTCCCACATTTGGTCTCCCCATGGACAGAGGAGACTGGCAGACTACAGTCCATGGGTTTGTAAAGAGTCAGACATGACTGAGTGACTAAGCACAGCACAGCACAAGGTGAGAATATGCAATGGATGACAAAGCTTCTCAGTTTGATGGCCTTAATTTCCTGATCTTGGATGGAAACCACAGACATTCTTAATATCTGAAGGGTTTGAAAAAATTTCAATCTACTGAACATAGTATTAAGGTCACCTTTTTGTAGTAATCTATTGCCCAGGTCATTTCAACATAATTCAACACAAAGAAGAAACCCATAAAATAGAAACAACTCATATTCAGAAACCGTGAACACTGGAACACTTGTGAAAGTGTCCTGTCAATTCAACCTCCTGTTTCTCTTTCTAAATAACTTCTCATCTCCATTTCTACTGTTTCAACCTTAGCTGGGGGATCTCATTCACCTGAAAAACTCCTACTTAATCTATTAATTTTCAATATTCATTTCATATTCCCTCTTAATAAAAACTTCCCCAACACATTGCCTTTTGCTCTCCCACATTTCATCAGCCACAGTGATAGCATATTCTTACATTTCTTTAACACGCAATAATAGACTCTAAATTCTACTGAAGAGATGAAGTGAAGAGAACATATCTTTGGAAATCCAAACAAATATTTGAAAAGCTCTGAATTCACAATGCCACAACATCAAAGTAGTTTTTCCCAAAATGCTTATCTAAGAATGAAACAATGCGACCCACGTGGATGTGCAGATGGTAAACAGTAATCTAAGCTCACTGACTAGATCCTTACATTGCAGCATGGATGATTTAAATGCATCTCTTGGCAAAAACTTTCTTTGTCTGTATCACAGCTCTGAGCTCATTTGTGAACTGTTGATACTGTGAGTGCAAATTTTACAAAATACCATAATACCAAGGGCCAATATTAAAGCACTTTCTTGTTTATGCATTTCTCACCCCATATAAACCTACATCCTATGAGGAAAGAGACTATGTCTGTTACTTTTTCTGTTAGAAATAAATTTTCAATAAATATTAAAAGAATGAATCATATACCTGAAATTCAGTTACACTATTTAAACAACCACAAAATGTTCATTCCCATCTTCCATGCTTTTGAGAATGACATTGTAACATCGTCCTATTTTAAAAATCTATGATTGCTAGAGGAAAAGATTTACTTCATTCAATAGTGAATTATTTCACCTATTTATTCATTCACTCACCAAATATTTGTCAATTTCTTAATATATGCTACACATTGTTCTATGTTTTCAGGATAGAGGAATATACACAGTAGATGAGGACTCTGCTTTTATGGTGGTTTCATTCTTATGGAGACACACAATAAGCAAATAAATAAAAATTCCATACTACCACAAGTTTATATTATTTTAAATGTCTCTTTGTTCTTCTTTAAACTTGGTAATGATTTAGATATGGGGGCTAAAGTTAGCAAGTAAGAACTGGTGTGTCCTGCTCTTTTTTGCTGCCACTACATGATACAGTCTTTGAAATTTGCAATTTCAGAATTTGAAGATTTTTCAAATCTTTGCAGTTTTCTTAACCTGTTTCTATAAAAAGCACCACCAAATGAATGCCTAAATAATTTTTCATTTATGTGGACTGGAGGTATGACTTTGCAAATGAGCAACTTTGCCAGGAACCTGATGAGAGGTATATTTTAAAAGGTCTTAGTCTTGTAATACAGACCATGTCCTAACTGAGAAAACTGAAGGGAAAAATATACAGCTTTAGAGTGAAAACTGCTTTTTAGAAGTCAGTAAAATTTAATCAGAGACCATTTTCTGCAATGACATATGTCAGCCTACTACTGAAAAACCAGCAAGGGGAAAAAAAGATTCCTTCAATGACAAAAAAAACACCTCTTTTTATAAATTCAGAAAATGTCATACCTGCCAGAGTTGTCACAATTAATTATGGCAGGCTAGGAAGACTAAAAATATCGTGACAGTTTCTCATAATTACTCTCTCACTTGGAATAATTTCCCCTCTACATGTCCTTCAAGATTCAGCTTAGGGAACCCATCTTTTTTGAACTCCTTTTCTGAACCCTTTTCTCAAAACATTTACTCTTTCCTCAGTTACTTATGTACTGTTTAGAAAGTTCCACTAGTTCAAAGAATATATTGCATTGTAATTATCTTTTATAAATCTTCCTCCTTGATTGTAATCTTCTTGAGTCCATGTGTATCATAAACCTCCAGAAGTTATCTTTCTGCAGTGAATGGAATAAATAATTATAGTCTATTGTCTATATTTCCATTGGCAAGCATATTATTCTAAAGTGATTTTTTTAAAAAAGGTCACTTTTAAAATGGCTAAATAACATTGCTTAATTAAGGTTACATATTTTTATATTTCTGTTCTTCAATTTTATGTGGGTAAAATTAACTCCATAAGACACTTATCTATCTTTATCGAATTTGTTCA
>SJYC01100475.1:0-10815 GCA_006408675.1 Madoqua kirkii
AAATCAGTCTAATGAGATGGATGAAACTGAATCCTGTTTTACAAAGTGAAGTAAGTCAGAAAGAATAACACCAATATAGTATATTAAGGCATATACATGGAATTTAGAAAGGTGGTAACAATGTTCATATATGCAAGACAGCAAAAGAGACAGATATAAAGAACAGACTTTTGGACTCTGTTGGAGAAGGTGAGGGTGGGATGATTTGATAGAACAGCATTGAAGGATGTATATTTCCATATGTGAAGTAGATCACCAATCCCAGTTTGATGCATGAAATAGAGCACTCAATGCTAGTGCACTGGGACATCCCTGAGGGTTGGGATGGGGAGGGAGATGGGAGGTAGGTTCAGGATGGGGGACACATGTACACTCATGGCTGATTCATGTCAATGTATGGCAAAAACCACTACAATATTATAAAGTAATTAGCTTCAAATTAAAATAAACTATTTTAAAAAATCTCCCCTAAAATAAAAGCCCAGTGCTAGACGGCTTCACAGGGGAATTCTATCAGACATTTAGAGAAGGCTTAATGCTTATTTTCCTATAACGCTTCCAAAAAGTTGCAGAGGAAGGAACACTTTTAAACTCATTATACAAGGCCACAACCATCCTTATACAAAAACCAGGCAAAGACACTATGAAAAAGAAAATTACATGCCAATATCACTGATGAACATAGATGCAAAAATCATCAACAGAATTCTAGCAAACAGAATTCAACAACACATTAAAAAGCTGATACACCATGATCAAGTCAGGTTTATTCCAGGGATGCAAGGATTCTTCACTCTATGCAAAGCAATCAATGTGATACACCATATCAACAAATTGAAAAATAAAACCACATTGATGACAGATATAGAAAAAGCCTATGACAAAATTCAGCATCCATTTATGATATGTGCTTCAAAAAATGGGCAAAGAATCAACCTACTTCATTACAATAAAGGCCATATATGATAAGCCTATAGCAAACATTATTCTCAATGGTGAAAAACTGAAAGTTTTTCCTAAAATTCCTCCTAGGTTCAGGAACAAGACAAGAGTGTCCACTCTCACCACTATTATTCAACATAATTTTGGAAGTCCTAGCTATGGCCCTTAGAGAAGAAAAAGAAATAGAAGAAATCCAGATGAGAAAATAAAAACTAAAACCCTCACTGTTTGCAGATGACATGATACTATACACAGAAAACCCCAAAGAAACTATCAAAAAATTACTAGAGCTGATCAGTGAATTCAGCAAAGCCACAGGATACAAGGTCAATACACAAAAATCACTTGCATTCCTATATACTAACAATGAAAAATCAGAGAGAGGAATTAAGGAATCAATACCATTTGCCACTGCAAGAAAAAGAATAAAATATATAGGAATAAACCTATCAAAGGAGACAAAAGACCTGTATACAGAAAGCTGTAAGACACTGATGAAAGAAATCCAAGATGATGTAAACAGATGGAGAGATATTCCATCTTCCTGGGTAGGAAGAATCAATATTGTGAAAATGACCATACTACCAAATGCAATCTACAGATTCAGTGAGATCCCTATGAAATTACCAAGTTCATTTTTCACAGAACTAGAACAAAAAATTTCATAATTCATATGGAAACACAAAAGACACCAAATAGCCAAAGCAGTCTTGAAAAAGAAGAATAGAGCTGGAGGAATCAACCTTCCTGTCTTCAGACTATACTAGAAAGCTACAGTCATTAAGACAGTACGGTACTGGCACAAAAACAGAAATATAGACCAATGGAAAAAGATAGAGAACCCAGAGATAAATGCATGCAGAGATGGGTACCTTATTTTTGACAAAAGAGGCAAGAATATACAGTGGGGCAAAGACAGTGTCTTCAACAAATGGTGCTGGGAAAACTGGACAGCTACATGCAAAAGAATAAAACTAGATCACTACCTAACACCAAACACAAAGATAAACTCAAAATAGATTAAAGGCTTAAATGTAAGATCAGTTCAGTTCAGTTTAGTCGCTCAGTTGTGTCCAACTCCTTGCAACCCCATGGACTGCAGCACATCAGGCTTCCCTGTCCATCGCCAACTCCCAGAGGTTACTCAAACTCATGTCCATTGAGTCAGTGATGCCATCCAACTATCTCATCCTCTGTCCAGAGACTATCTCTTAGAAGAGAACATAAGAAGAACATTTGATGACATAAATCAAAGCAAGATCTTCTATGACCCACCTCTTACAGTAGTGGAAATAGAAACAAAAATAAATAAATGGGACCTAATTAAACTTAAAAGCTTTGCATAGCAAAGAAAACTGCAAACAAGGTGAAAAGACAACCCTCAGAACAGGAAGAAATAACAACAAAGGAAACAACTGATAAAGAATTTCCAAAATATACAAACAGATCATACAACTAAATACCAGAAAGGCAAAGAATCCAATGAAGAAGTAGGAAAGGAACCTGAAGAGACATTTCTCAAAAGCAGACATACAGATGGTTAACAAGCACATGAAAAGATGCTCAGCATCAATCATTTTTAGAGAAATGCAAATCAAAACTACAATGAGATACCACCTCACACCAGTCAGAATGGCCATCCTCAAAAAGTCTACAAACAATAAATGTGGAGAAGGTGTGGAGAAAAGGGAACACTTGCACTACTGTTGGGAATGGAAACTGATACAGTCACTATGAAAGACAGTATGGAGATTCCTTAAAAAGCTAGGAAGAAAACTACCCTGTGACCCAGCAATCCCACTCCTAGTCATATAGCCTGAGGAAACTAAAATTTAAAAAGACATGTACCTCCAGTGTTCATCACAGCACTGTTTATAATAGCCAGAACATGGAAGCCTAGATGTCCATCAGCAGATGAGTGGATAGGAAAGCTGTGGTACATATACACAATGGAGTATTACTCAGCCATTAAAAAGAATACAATTGAATCAGTTCTAATGAGGTGGATGAAACTGGAGCCTATTATACAGAGTGAAGTAAGCCAGAAAGAAAAACCCAATACAGTATACTAATGCATATATATGAATTTAGAAAGAAGCCTGTATGTGAGACAGCAAAAGAGACCCAGATGTGTAGAAGAGTCTTTTGGACTCTGTGGGAGAGGGAGACGGTGGGATGATTTGGGAAAACAGTATTGAAACATGTAAATTATCACATGTGAAAAGAATTGTCAGTCCAGGTTCGATGCAGGATACAGGATGCTTGGGGCTGGTGCACTGGGATGACCCACAGGGATAATATGGGGAGGGAGGTGGGAGGGGGGTTCAGAATGGGGAACACGTGTACACCCATGGTGGATTCATGTTGATGTATGGCAAAACAAATACAATATTGTAAAGTAATTAGCCTCCAATTAAAATAAAAAAATTTAAATGAAAAAATAAAGCAATCATAGATGGGATATGCTGATCCTATCTAGGGAACTTACATGGATAAGTGATTTCCTTACTCCTTGTTTTATTTGTACCTCTCCTCTAGATACTGAGGTGTCACACTTGTTGGAAAAACATTGAAAAATCCCACTCTACAGCCTCCAAAACAGACAAGTACCTAGTCAAAATTTCCATTAAAAAATTATAAGACGGTATATGATTATTAGCTTAGTTCATAATGTTCCTTCCATGAGAACTGAAGAGAGTTCAAATTTTTTCCTACTCTGGGCTAAGTCTTATGCAGATTTTACTGATAACTCTAACTGCTGAATATGTGCTCAACGTCCCCTTTCCAGCAGCTCTGGATTGCCATAGTGGGTCACTCCAGCATGCTGATTGGCTAGCTTTAAGACATTTAATTTTAGAAGAAAAAAATGCTAGTATGATCCTCCAAGAAAAAATCCATCACTTTATGGGATCACTTTAGCTAGCCTATAGCTTCCACCATGTAAAATCTTGGACATTCTATGCAATTTTCATATAGTAAGACAGTTTCTCAGACTCACTGGAAAGCCTACCCTAAAGTTAAAGACAAAACCAGAAGTCTACGGGCTGGAAATATATTCCAAATTTGGGACAGGTTTATTTGGCTCATTACAGGATATGGTAGACTAAATGATAGAACCCTTTTGTGCTGGGAGGAGAAAAATCACTTGTGGATAAACAAAGAATATTTTACTAGAGATATGGGATGGTTACCTAAGGATGACTGTCACCATATTACAGTTCTTAGAGATACTGAATGGTTTAAAACAAACTGGGAAAGGAAGCTTAAAATGCACTCTAGGATTCTCTTGGGCCCAAAGACATATGCTAACTTCTGTGAGCCACTCTCCAGTCAATCTCCTTATAACGGACTTGGACTGTCATTCAATGGTATGATCATTTAGCCAACATCCTTATGCCAGGACTAGGTTTTGAAAATGTAGTTCACATTGAGGCTCTAACAAAATTTATTCAAGGAGCCTTCCATGATAGTAATAATGCCAAATCCCTCTAAATGATAAAATGTCTCTAATGAGAAAAGCTGTTCTATAAAAGAGGATGGTCTTGGACATCATTACAGCTTCTTAGGGAGAGATCTGTGTTATCATCAAAACAAAATGTTGCCCTTTCATTCCAGATGAATCTATTAATGTATCTCAAATGTTAAAACACATGCACACACAAAAATTGAGGCCTTACATAACCCATAACGCTCTTTCTGATTTGGGAACTGTTATGGGAACATGTCTTGGATCTCCAAAATCCTGATTAAAATCTCTTTTGATGTCCCTTCTAATGTTCAGTGTTGTGTTTCTTTTGATCTATATCTTTAATGGACTTACAAAATATTTACAGAGTGCTTGTAGAAAAGATAATTTGATTAAGTATTATAAACTGAATAAGTAAAATACTATATTCTCTGGTAATATTTAAAATTAGAGTTTTAGCCAATCAATTTTACACTTATTGATTCAAGGACATAACAAAACATTTGCAAGCAATTATAACTGATAATTCCAGTTCCTATTTCCTATCATGACAGGTGCCTCAATGGTGTGTAAAACCATATAAAATTTGTAATTTGTCTTTCAAAATTTGAGAGACTTGGGGCATTTTCCCTTGTCTTTAGCAAGTATTACAACTCAAATAACTTAAATTTTAAAAAGTCTAAAAACTTAGATAGTTTGAAATAAACAGTCAACTGATCACATATAAGCTACTGTAACAATCAAACTTGTTTAATAAAAGATTCTTCCAATAAGTTTAGAAACATGCCCATGGTAACAAGATAGTAGCCAAATCAAAATCAAATAAAGATGACAAAAAGCAACTCTAAACTTTGCAAATAATATAAATTAGTAATGAAGCGAAAATTGAGAGGATAGAGTAAAGAGATAAAGTAGGGTAATCTCACTAGGGGACTGTAAGTAATGGGAAAAAGTATGGGAGACTCCTGTAAGTTAACCTTTACTCAAGAAAGCACCTTTACTAACCACAAAACCAAGCAAGCTTGCTTAGCAACAAATCATGCAGCAGATGCAAGAGACATGACCCAGAACAATAAAGCAATGTGGCATAAGACCCACATTCTGCCTATAGAGCTCAGTAAGTTAATGACCCCTAGCGTATGCTCTCTGCACACATAAAAAACAAGACTTTATGGAAAGGTGATATTTTAAAGTAAAGATTCTCATTCTACTGAGACTTAAAATATTTTTTTCCATAGTTCCATGATAGTTTAGGCTTGACCATCTAAGGCCAAGAAACTCCCCTGCCCAAACTGGTGGAGGAGTTGATGATAGAAGTGTGATATCTACTCAAGAATGAAGAAGAAAGTGGTCTTTTCTCTCTCCATATTTTTCCTTTGATTCTAAAACTGTAGCCCAGGTTCTCAGGTGCACGCTCTCACCCTCCACTTGTAAACATCACAAACATCCTATTCTAATAAATCACTTATTATCTATCACTTTACCTCTTGCTGAATTCTTTCTGTGCTGAGACGTAAAGGACTAGAGCTCCTTGGAGCTCCCTGAAACATTACCAAATGATTTAAAAATGATTAAGAGGGTTTTATTATTTTGAATTATCTGAATCTATATTAAACTTTTATTGGCATGTCCTCTTCTGATTTGATAAAGTAATTCATATTCAGAACCAGTTTTACATCCCTAAAAAGAAAATATGGATGAGCACACTGTAGAACAAAATTCCTTTGGTTTAGTTTACAGTAATTTCAGTTTGCTTTGACAATGCTGCATCAATATAAACATTATATCTCCTATAAAAGAAAACCTAACATAGAAAAACAATTCCAAATGATAAATCTGCTCAGCTGGTAGCCTTGAAAATGTAAGATGTGATATCAGTTCAATTTGGAATGTGTATTTTTGCCATTTGCTTCCATTTGAGACATCATTTCTTTTGTTTGTTTTCCTGGCAGTGGTAGGAGTGTCAGTCACACGCTTGAATATTTCAATAATTACATTCAGTTCAGTTCAGTTCAGTCGCTCAGTCGTGTCTGACTCTTTGTGACCCCATGAATCTCAGTACGCCAGGCCTCCCTGTTCATCACCATCTCCTGGAGCTCACTCAGACTCACGTTCATCGGGTCTGTGATGCCATCCAGCCATCTCATCCTCGGCCATCCCCTCTCCTCCTGCTCCCAATCCTTCCCAGCATCAGAGTCTTTTCCAATGCGTCAATTCTTCGCATTAGGTGGCCAAAGTACTGGAGTTTCAGCTTTAGCATCATTCCTTCCAAACAAATCCCAGGGCTGATCTCCTTGAGAATGGACTGGTTGGATCTCCTTGCAGTCCAAGGGACTCTCAAGAGTCTTCTCCAACATCACAGTTCAAAAGAATCGATTCTTCGGCACTCAGGCTTCTTCACAGTCCAACTCTCACATCCATACATGACTACAGGAAAAACCATAGCTTTGACTAGACGGACCTTAGTTGGCAAAGTAACGTCTCTGCTTTTGAATATGCTATCTAGGTTGGTCATAACTTTTCTTCCGAGGACTAAACGTCTTTTAATTTCATGGCTGCAGTCACCATCCGCAGTTATTTTGGAGCCCCCCAAAATAAAATCTGACACTGTTTCCACTGTTTCCCCATCTATTTCCCATGAAGTGATGGGACCAAATGCCATGCTCTTTGTTTTCTGAATGTTGAGCTTTAAGGGAACTTAAACTTAGATTAAATAAAAAATATTGCTGCATGCTTTTCTGTTTTCACCATTGTTGGGAGTGGTTTGAAAACTGTTTCTCCATATTTAAAAATTTTCAAATGTAAACATACATGTACACATTAAGCATGTGTTGTGATAAGTCATTTTAGCCATGTTTGACTCTTTGCGATCCTATGGACTGTGGCCTGCCAGGCTCCTCTGTCCATGGGATTCTCCAAGAAAGAATACTGGAGTGGGTTGCCATTTTCTCCTCCAGGGAATCTTTCTAACTCAGAGATTGAACCCGCAGCTTGTGGAGCTTCTACATTGCAGGTGGATTCTTTATTGCTGAGCCACCAAGGAAGCCCCACATGTTCAGCATAGTAATAAAATGAATAATTTTCACTATAATCTCTATATTAACCTTCTTTATTGCATGCCCCTTCATCCAGTCACTGTTTTTCTTTCCCTAGGAGATAAGCAACATCTTGAATTTTGTATTAATCATTCCTCACTTTCCACATTCTCCATCAAGGTATTTCAATATAACATATTTTTTCATTTCTTTCTAGTTAACTCAGAGATTGAACCCGCAGCTTGTGGAGCTTCTACATTGCAGGTGGATTCTTTATTGCTGAGCCACCAAGGAAGCCCCACATATTCAGCATAGTAATAAAATGAATAATTTTCACTATAATCTCTATATTAACCTTCTTTATTGCATGCCCCTTCATCCAGTCACTGTTTTTCTTTCCCTAGGAGATAAGCAACATCTTGAATTTTGTATTAATCATTCCTCACTTTCCACATTCTCCATCAAGGTATTTCAATATAACATATTTTTTCATTTCTTTCTAGTTTCAAATTTTAATTCAATAGAATAATACTATAGTATTGTTTATAATACTATAGCATTAAAGTAAAAGTAAAAGTGAAGTTGCTCAGTCATGTCTGACTCTTTGTGACCCCATGGACTGTAGCCTACCAGGCTTCTCTCTCCATGGGATTCTCTAGGCAAGAATACTGGAGTGGGTTACAGAAATCAAATTGCCAAGAGCTGTTGGATCATAGAAAAAGAGAATTCCAGAAAAACACCTACTTTTGCTTCATTAACTATGCTAACACCTTTGACAGCATAGATCACAACAAACTGTGGAAAACTCGTAAAGAGAAGGGTACACCGGACCGTCTTATCTGCCTCTTGCAAAACTTGTATGCAGGTCAAGAAGCAACAGTTAGAACTGGACACAGAACAACAAACTGGTTCCAAATTGGGAAAGGAGTATGTCAAGACTGTATATTGTCACCCTGCTTATTCCATGTCTATGTAGAGTTCAGTTCAGTTTAGTTGTTCAGTCATAGCCGACTCTTTGTGACCCCATGGACTGCAGCATGCCAGGCCTCCCTGTCCATCACCAACTCCTGCAGTTTACTCAAACTCATGTCCATTGAGTTGGCAATGCCATTCAACCATCTCATCCTCTGTTGTCCCCTTCTCCTCTATGTAGAGTACATCATGAGAAATATTTGGCTGGATGAAGCATAAGCTGGAATCAAGATTGCTGTGTGCTGTGTGCTGTCCTTAGTCTCCCAGTCATTTCTGACTCTGCAACCCCATGGACTGTAGCCTGCCAGGCTCCTCCATCCATGGGGAGTCTCCAGAAAAAAAATACTGGAGTGGGTTGCCATGCCCTCCTCCAGGGGATCTTCCCAACCCAGATATCAGACCCAAGTCTTCTGCATTACAGGGCATTCTTGCAACCATCTGAGCCATTGAGACTGTGGGGAGAAATATCAATAACCTCAGATATGCAGGTGACCCCACCCTTATGGCAGAAAACAAAGAGGAATTAAAGAGTCTCTTGAAGGTGAGAGTGAAAAAGCTGGTTAAAAACTCAACATTCAAAAAATGAAGATCATGGCATCTGATCCCGTCACTTCATGGCAAATAGATGGTGAAACAATGGAAACAGTAAGAGACTTTTTCTTGGGCTCCAAAATCACTGTGGACAGTGACTGCAGCCATGAAATTAAAAGACGATTGCTCCTTGGAAGAAAAGCTATGCCAAACCTAGACAATGTAGTAAAAGACAGAGACATTGCTTTGCTGACAAAGATGCATATAGTCAAAGCTATGATTTTTCCAGTAGTCATGTATGGATGTGAGAGCTGGACTATCAATTAAACTGAGCGCCAAAGAACTGATGCTTTTAAACTGTAGTGTTAGAGAAGACTCTTCAGAATCCCTTGTCAGCAAAGAGATCAAAACCAGTCAGTCCTGGCAACCCTGAATATTCATTGGAAGGACTAATGCTAAAGTTGAAGCTTCAGTACTTTGGCTATCTGATGTGAAGAGCTAACTCACTGGAAAAGACCCTGATGCAGGGAAAGATTGAAGGCAGGAGGAGAAGGGGATGACAGAGGCTGAGAAAGTTGGATGGCATCACTGACTCAATGGACATGAGTTTGAACAAACTCTGGGGGATGGTAAAGGACAAAGAAGCCTGGTGTGCTGCAGTCAATGGGGTTGCAAAGAGTTAGACACAACAGAGTGACTGAAAGATGGCGATTCTTCCATCACTTGCTTCCTTTGAACATATTATGTTTTTGACATCCATCCATGTTGATGTTCAGTAGCTGAAGTCATTCTTTTCCTTGCTGTATTAGTATACCGAGGTATAAATGCATCATAGTTTATCCATTCTATTTTTAAATGGATATTTGGGTTTTCTCAAAACTCTTTGGGGCCTTTATGAAAGTATCACTGTGAATAATCTGTGTGTGACTTTGGCTGCATATGCACACCAACTTTCTTGGAGCAAACATTTGAGAGAGGGATTACTGGGTTGTAAGAAAGGCAAAAGTTAAATTTTACTAGTTAATGTCAAGCAAATCATACCATTTATACTCCCACCAGCTGTGTATGAGATTTCTTGCTACTCCAATTCCTCAGCAATAAAGTCACTGTCAGACCCTCAAGGTTGGGCCAAACTCATATGTAGGAAAGCTTCATTATAGTGTTATTAATATATCTAATGTGAATGCTGATGAGGTTAACCAATAATATTTTACTGCTTATATGTATTGCAAAATATTATCCTAGCTGTAGTTAAATTTTCATTCTCTTTAGGTGTTCTTTGTCAAAGAGAAAGGTTTTAGTTTTAATGTAGTAAAATTTATTTATATTTTCTTTTATGGTATGAAAGGTTTTGGCCTGGCTAGTCTCCAAAAAGTTCTCTATTCTCATTCAAATTTCTAATTATACCATATTGTATGCAAATGTCAAATCATTATGCAGTACACCTGAACCTGACATGCTGTATGTTAATTCAGTTCAGTTCAGTCACTTAGTCATGTCTAACTCTTTGAGACCCCATGAATCGCAGCACGCCAGGCCTCCCTGTCCATCACCAACTCCCAGAGTTCACTGAGACTCACATCCATCGAGTCAGTGATGCCATCCAGCCATCTCATCCTCTGTTGTCCCCTTCTCCTCCTGACCCCAATCCCTCCCAGCATCAGAGTCTTTTCCAATGAGTCAACTCTTTGCATGAGGTGGCCAAAGTATTGGAGTTTCAGCTTTAGCATCATTCCTTCCAAAGAACCCCCAGGGCTGATCTCCTTCAGAATGGACTGGTTGGATCTCCTTGCAGTCCAAGGGACTCTCAAGAGTCTTCTCCAACACCACAGTTCAAAAGCATCAATTCTTTTGAATTCAGCTTTCTTC
>SJYC01100477.1:0-20004 GCA_006408675.1 Madoqua kirkii
CTGGAGTCAGGAGTTCTCTGGTGTTCTCAGGATTTGGACTTAAGCCTCCTGCCTCTGGTTTTCTGTCTTATTCTTATAGTAGCCTCAAGACTTCTCCATCTGTCACTTCCAAAGCAGTTCCCTCTGTTTTTGCCTCTTCTGTTTGCTGGTCTCTTCAGTGTCTAATTTCTGCCCTGACACAAG
This sequence comes from Madoqua kirkii, assembly GCA_006408675.1. Classification (NCBI taxonomy): domain Eukaryota; kingdom Metazoa; phylum Chordata; class Mammalia; order Artiodactyla; family Bovidae; genus Madoqua; species Madoqua kirkii. The sequence goes on from SJYC01100477.1 coordinate 184, forward strand.
GCGGCGGTGGTGGACACTTTTTTAGGCCCACTTGTTCTGTCGTGCTGTGGGGAGGGAGGAACACTGCAAACAAGTAACACTGGCATGTGCTCACAGTGTCTTGCTCACACTGGGTTTGCCGCCACTCATGGCGTTTGTGCCTTCCCTGTCTACACTGCTTAAGCTCTAGGTTGCTCTGCCAGGAACTCTCTGAGGTCAGCCCTGGGTTGTATGCACTTCCCAGGTCTAAGCCTCTCAGGTTCAGGCACTTGAGTAGTCCTCAGAGGCGCAGACTTGGTTGGGCCTGCATTTGTACCCTTCCCAGGTCTGAGCAGCTCAGATGACCAGGTGTTTGGCGAGCATGGTTGCTGCGACTTATTGCCTCCCTCATCCCTGCTGCTCAGTTTTCTGGGTGTACAACTGTTAGACCCGGAGAAGGCCTAATCACCGGAACCGTCTTTTCACAGACCACCAAGACTCGTTGAACTCGATGCAAACGCAAGAGGATTTATTGAACCGGCGCGCCGGGGTTCAGTCACCTCCGAGGAGGAACGAACCCCGAACACTGGTTGAGAAGAATTTTTATACAGAAAAATCACAAGCAGGCGGGAATAGGGTTAAGACAATGTGATTGGGGGGCCATAGGCAGGTACAGGTGGGGTGAGGACGTTTGATTGGTGGGCAAGGCTTGACCTTTGCAGGGATAGGTCTGCAAGTTATCAGGCTGAAACGGCTGGCTGACCACCCTGAGGCGGTTGGTCAGAACAGAAAATACATCACCTGGGGGTCCCTTGCCAGGAAACTAGGCTATAAGTCATCAGTTAAAGTTTAATAGAAACATACCACCATAATTATAGAGGGGCTGCTTCAGGGATCAGGAGGCTATGAGTCATCACATAAGGGGCAGGCTATTTTTCATAAGGTATGGCCTGCCTCTGGGGTTTTAACAGGACAAAGAAAACTTTTTAAAATTTAACTTTTCCCTTCACAACCTTCTCAGGTGGATGTCGACCGTCCAGAATCCCAAGAAGCTTGGTTAGCAATGAAGCTTGCTTGCAGTTTGGTAGATGATGCCTCTCTGGGGCTGTGATTGCCCCCTTCCAGCTCTGGGTGCCCTCGCAGGGAATGGGCCAGTCTGCAGCCGGCTAGCTCTAGTCAGTCCTTTGTTCTGTGAGTGGGCCTGGTGGCATCTTAGGTTAGGGCTTTTCGCAGGGTAGCTATCCCACAGTCTGGTTTGCTATCACAAGTTAGTTCCCTCAGCTTGCCCTCGGGGCATTCAGGCCTGGTCCTTATTCTAGGCAATGCAGCCCACGCCTCCCTGCTCAGCCCCCACTTGCTAGTGGCAGATGTAGGCATCTGCACTGCTTCTCCTCTGGGAGTTACCACTGGGCACGTAATCTGTGGGGTTTAACTATTTATTTTTCCTCCTGGTTATGTTGTCCTCTGAGGTTCCAAGGCTTGTCACAGACTCGCCAGTTGAGAATGTTTCCTGGTGTTTGGAAACTTCTGTTTTTTAAGATTCTCTTCCCAGAATGGATTTCCGTCCCTACCTCTTTTGTCTTTTTATCTTTTATATATTTTCCTACCTCCTTTTGAAGACAATGGGCTGCTTTTGTGGGTGCCTGATGTCTTCTACCGGCATTCAGAAGTTGTTTTGTGGAATTTACTCAGCATTCAAATGTCCTTTTGATAAATTTGTGGGGGAGAAAGTGGTATCCCTGTCCTATTCCTCCACCATCTTAGGACTGCCTCTATTCCTAGTTTTTAAAGGAATCTCCATAATGACTCTATCAGTTTACATTCCCACAAACAAGGCAGAAAAGTTCCCTTTTCTCCACCTCCTCTCCAGCAATAATTGCTAGATTATTTAATGATGGCCATTCTGACTGGTGTGCTTAATTCTGATTTCAGCATCCTTTGAGATGCTTAAATATTGTAAGTATTTACTCATGGTTTGACCCCATGGACAGTAGACTACAAGGTTCCTCTGTCTGTCATAATGACTCTATCAGTTTACATTCCCACAAACAAGGCAGAAAAGTTCCCTTTTCTCCACCTCCTCTCCAGCAATAATTGCTAGATTATTTAATGATGGCCATTCTGACTGGTGTGCTTAATTCTGATTTCAGCATCCTTTGAGATGCTTAAATATTGTAAGTATTTACTCATGGTTTGACCCCATGGACAGTAGACTACAAGGTTCCTCTGTCTGTGGGATTCTCCAGGCAAGAATACTGGAGTGGGTTGCCGTTTCCTTCTCCAGGGAATCTTCCCAGCCCAGGGATCGACCCCGGGTCTCTAGGTTTGCAAGCAGACAATTTTACCATCTGAGCCACAAGGGAAGCTCAAAACTCCCCAAATTTCAAAGCGTAGAACATGGTACAAAAGTTAGGAATAACTCATTTCTAGAGGAAAGTTTTCTAATTATCAAGGTAAATATGGTGACTAAATCCTTAAAAAATCTAAGATTTTAATTAGAGCAAAGTGATGAAATATTGTATTAAATGTCCAGTTCCAATATCACCTTTTCTGTGAATCACTCCATGGCTCTTCCATTAGTTCTTAGTAGCAAAACTAATCCTTTCTTTTACTTTCAACAACACTTTTCACACCTTTATACTAGAGCTTTCATTATGTTTTAATCAATACGTACCAATGTATAAACAATATGTATCCCCAGCTACAAAATAAACTCAAAATGACTAAAAGACCTAAATGTAAGGTCCTTAAGAAAAGGATCATGTATTTTTAATGCCTGTATTCATAGTGATCATCGATGTGTCTTAAATATAACTAGTAAATATATACCAAATGAATACATAAATTAATTATATTTAACTATCAATATAATTAAAATAGTTTAGCTCAGTTCAGTCATTCAGTCATGTCCAACTCTGCGACCCTATGTACTGCAGCATGCCAGGCTTCCCTGTCCATCACCCACTCCTGGAGCTTGCTCAAACTCATGTCCATTGAGTCAGTGATGCCATCAAACCATCTCATCCTCTGTCATCCCCTTCTCCTCTTGCCTTCAATCTTTCCCAGAATCAGGGTCTTTTCCAATGAGTTAGTTCTTCGCATCAGGTGGCCACAGTATCAGAGCTTCAGCTTTAGCATCAGTCTTTCCAATGAATATTCAGGACTGGTTTCACTTAGGATTAACGACCTTGATCTTTCAGTCCAAGGGAGACTCAAGAGTCTTCTCCAACACTGCAGTTCAAAAGCATCAGTCTTTTGTGCTCAGTTTTATTTATGGTCCAACTCTCACATCCATACATGACTACTGGGAAAACCATAGCTTCGACTAGATGGGCCTTTGTGGTAAAGTAATAAGCAATGACCCTGCTTTTTAATATGCTGTCTAGGTTGGTCATAGTTTTTCTTCCAAGAAGCAAACATCTTTGAATTCCATGGCTACAGTCACCATCTGCAGGATTTTGGAGCCCAAGAAAATAAGGTCTCTCACTGTTTCCACTATTTCCCCATCTATTTGCCATGAAGTGATGGGACAGGATGCCATGGTCTTCATTTTTTGAATGCTGAGTTTTAAGCCAACTTTTTCACTCTCCTCTTTCACTTTCATCAAGAGGCTCTTTAGTTCTTCTTTACTTTCTGCCATAAGGGTGGTGTCATCTACATATTTGAGGTTATTGATATTTATACTGGCAATCTTGATTCCAGGTTGTGTTTCATCCAGCATGGCATTTCACATGATGTACTGTGCATAGACTTTGAAGTTTTTGCAATGGATTTCCCTAGTGGCTCAGATGGTAAAGCATCTGCCCACAATGCAGGAGACCTGTGTTCAATCCCTGGGTTGGGAAGATCCTCTGGAGAAGAAAATGGCAATCCACTCCAGTACTCTTGCCTGGAAAATCCCATGGATGGAGGAGCATGGTAGGCTACAGTCCATGAGGTTGCAAAGAGTAGGACACAATAGAGTGACTTCACCTCACTTTTTACTCTGCATAGAAGTTACAATAAGAAGAGTGAAAATATACAGCCTTGGCTTACTCCTTTCCCAATCTGGAATCAGTCTGTTGTTCCATGTCTAGTTCTAACTGTTGCTTCTTGACCTGCATACAGATATCTCATGAGGCAGGTAAGGTGGCCTGCTTTTCCTATTATTTTAAGCACTTCCCACAGTTGTTTGTTTGTTTGTTTGTTTTTGATATCCACATAATCAAAGGCTTTAGCATAGGCAATGAAGCAGAAGCTCTGGAATTCTTTTTCTTTTTAAAAACTAATTTAATCGGAGGTAAATTAGTTTACAATATTGTGGTAGATTTTTCCATACATAGACATGAATCAGCCACGGGTGCACATATGTCTGCTCATCCTGAAGCCCCCTCCGATATCCCTCCCCTTCCCATCCCTCTGTGTTTCCTGGAGCACCAGCTTTGAGTGCCCTACTTCATGCATCAAACTTGCACTGGTCATCTATTTTACATATCGTAATACACATGTTTCAGTGCTATTCTCTCACATCTTCCCACTCTCGCCTTCTCCCACATGGTCCAAAAAGTCAGTTCTTTACATCTGTGTCTCTTTTGTTGCCTTGCATTTAGGAACATTGTTACTGTCTTTCTAAATTCGATATACATGGGTTAATATACTGTCTGGTGTTTCTCTTTCTGACTTACTTCACTCTGTATAATAGGCTCCAGTTTCATCCACTTCATTAGAACTGACTCAAATGCATTCTTTTTTATAGCTCAATAATATTCCAATATGTATATGTACCGCAACTTCCTTATCCATTCATCTGCCAGTGAACATCTAGGTTTCTTCCATGTCCTGGCTATTGCAAACAGTGGTACAATGAATATTGGGGTTCATGTGTCTCTTTCAATTCTGGTTTCCTCAGTGTGTATGCCCAGGAGTGGGATTGATGGGTTGAATGGCAGGTCTATTTCCAGTTTTTAAAGGAATCTCCATACTGTTCTCCATAGTGGCTGTACCAGTTTGCATTTCCACCAACAGTGTAAGAGGGCTCCCTTTTCTCCACACCCTTTCCAGTATTTGTTTGTAGATTTTTGGTGGTGGCTAATCTGACCAGCATGAGATGATATCTCATTGTGGTTTTGATGTTGAGCATCATTAACATTTCATGTGTTTGTTAGCCATCTGTATGTCTTCTTTGGAGAAATGTCAGTTTAGTTCTTTGGTCCACTTTTTGATTGGGTTGTTTTTCTGGTATTGAGGTGCATGAGATATCAATTAGCTCTAACTGGTCCATTGTATCATTTAAAGTGTGTTTCCTTACTACTTTTCTTTTTGGTTGTTCTATCCATAGGTGAGTGGGATATTAAAGCCCCCACTGTTACTGTATTACTGTTAATTTTCCCTGTCATACTTGTTAGCATTTACCTTACATATTGAAGTGCTCCTTTGTTAGGTTCATATATATTTATAATTGCCATATCTTCTTCTTCTATTGACCCTTTGACCATTAAGTAGCGTCCTTCTTTGTCTCTTATCATGGTGTTTATTTCAAAGTCTATTTTATCTGATATAAGTATTGCTACTCCTGCTATCTTTTGGTCTCTGATTGCATAAAATATCTTATTCCATTCCCTCATTTTCAGTATGTATGTGTCCCTATGTTTAAGGTGGGTCTCTTGTAATCAGCATATATAGTGGTTTTGTTTTTGTATCCATTTGGCCAGTCTTTGTATTTTGGTTGGAGCATTTAATCCCATTTACATGTAAGGTAATTATTGATAAGCATGATTCCATTATCTTTTACTTTGTTGTTTTGGGTTCATTTTAATAAACTTTTTGTGTGTGTGTGTTTCCTGTCTAGAGGAAATCTATTAGCATTTGCTGAAGAGCTGGCTTGGTGGTGCAGCTTTATTTGTAAAGCTTTTGATTTCTTCTTCATATCTGAATGATATAATTCCTGGGTAATCTTGGTTGTACATTTTTGTCTTTCATCACTTTAAGTATGTCCTGTCATTCCCTTCTGGCCTAAAGAGTTTCTATTAAAAGGTCAGCTGTTATCCTTATGGGGGTTCCCTTGTGTGTTTTTTGTTGCTTTTCCCTTGCTGCTTTTAATGTTTGCTCTTTGTTCTTAATTTTTATTAGTTTGATTAATAACGAAAGTTATGACCAACCTAGATAACATATTAAAAAGCAGAGACTTTACTTTGCCAACTAAGGTCCGTCTAGTCAAGGCTATGGTTTTTCCAGTGGTCATGTATGGATGTGAAAGTTGGATGGTGAAGAAAGCTGAGCACCAAAGGACTGAAGCTTTTGAATTGTGGTGTTGGAGAAGACTCTTAAGAGTCCCTTGGACTGCAAGGAGATCCAACCAGTCCATCCTAAAGGAGATCAGTCCTGGGTGTTCTTTGGAAGGACTGATGCTGAAGCTGAAACTCCAATACTTTGGCCTCCTCATGTGAAAAATTGACTTATTGAAAAAGACCCTGATGCTGGGAGGGATTGGGGGCAGGAGAAGAATGGGATGGCAGAGGATGAGATGGCTGGATGGAAGCACTGACTCGATGGACATGGGTTTGGGTAGGTTCTGGGAGTTGTTGATGGACAGGGAGGCCTGGCATGCTGTGACTCATGAGGTCACAAAGAGTCGGACATGACTGAGTGACTGAACTGAACTGAACTGAACTGAAGTGCTTCACTTTGGATTTATCCTGTTTGGGACACTCTGGGTTTCTTGGACTTGCATGGCTATTTCCTTCCCCATTTTAGGGAACTTTTGGACTATTATCTCCTCAAGTATTCTCTCATGCCTTTCCTTTTGGTCTTCGGGTACCCCTATGATTCATATGTTGGGGCATTTAACATTGTCCCAGAGGTTGTCTTCATTTCTTTTAGCTCTTTTTTCCTCTCTGCTTCATTTATTTCTACCACTCTATCTTTCACCTCACTTATCCCCTTTTATGCCTAGTTATTCTACTCTTGGTTCTCTCCAGAGTACTTTTAGTCTCAGTTTTTGCACTGTTCATTATTGATGGCCACTTCTTTATTTTAGGTCCTTGTTAAACATTTCTTGCATCTTCTCTATCCTTGTCTCCATTCTATTTGTCTGTAATTGCATTTTGTCTTCAAGATCTGGATCATCTTTACTATGATCCAATTCTTTTTCAGGTAGACTCCATATCTCCTCCTATTTTGTTTAGTTTGGCGGTTTTTTATCATGTTCCTTCACCTGCTGAATATTTCTCTGTCTTTTCATTTTGTTTAGATTGCTGTGTTGGGGTGCAGTTTCTGCAGGCTGGAAGTTCGGGGTTCCTCTTAGTTGTTGAGTCTGCTCCCTGTGAGTGGGGTTGGACCAGTGGCTTGTCAAGGTTTCCTGGTTGGGAGAACTTGTGTCTGTGCTCTGGTGGGTGTAGCTGGATCTCTGTTCGCTGGAGTGCAATGAAATTCCAGTAGTGAGTTTTGGAGTGTTTTATGGGTTTTGTATGCTTTTAGGCAGCCCATCTTTTACTGTTCAGTGTTGTTTTCCTGTTTGGTGGGGCATAAGCGTGGTGTGTCTTTCAGTGGAACTTGTTGGCTCGTAGATGGAGCTTGGTTTCAGTGTAGGTATGGGGAATTTGGGGTGAGCTCTTGTTTTTAATGTTCCCTGGAGTCTAGAGTTCTCTGATGTTCTCAAGTTTTGGAGTTAAGCCTCTTGCCTCTGGATTTCAGCCCTTCTGATACAGTAGCCTCAAGACTTCTCCATGCAGCACTCTCCACATTCAGGAACATCCAGAGACAGTCACAAAGATACAAAGAAGAGAAGCAGGTGGGAAGAGATAGAGTGACCCAGAGGAGAAAAGGGAGAGTCTAAAGGGGAGAGAGCAATCAAGTTCAGTCGCTCAGTCATGTCCAACTCATTGAGATGCCATGAACTGCAGCACACCAGGCTTTCTTGTCTATCACCCACTTACAGAGCTTACTCAAACTCATGCCATTGAGTTGGTGATGTCATCCAGCCATCTCATCCTCTGTCATCCCCTTCTCCTCCTGCCTTCAATCTTTCCCAGCATCAGGGTCTTTTCCAGTGAGTTAGTTCTTTGCATCAGGTGGCCAAAGTATTGGAGTTCCAGCTTTAGCACCAGTCCTTTCAATGAACACCCAGGACTGATCTCCTTTAGGATGGACTGGTTGGATCTCCTTGCAGTCCAAGGGACTCTCAAGAGTCTTCTCCAACACCACAGTTCAAAAGCATCAATTCTTCTGCACTCAGCTTTCTTTATAGTTCCACTCTCACATCCATACATGACTGTTGGAAAAACCATAGCTTTGACTTGTTGGACCTTTGAGAGCAATCAAGCCAGTAATCAAATCCCTAAGTGAAAATGGAATGATGCTAAAGCTGAAACTCCAGTACATTGGCCATCTCATGCGAAGAGTTGACTCATTGGAAAAGACTCTGATGCTGGGAGGGATTGGGGGCAGGAAAAGAAGGGGACGACCGAGGATGAGATGGCTGGATAGCATCACTGACTCAATGAACGTGACTCTGAGTGAACTCTGGGAGTTGGTGATGGACAGGGAGGCTTGGTGTGCTGCGATTCACGGGGTCGCAAAGAGTCGGACACGACTGAGTGACTGAACTGAACTGACTAAAGTGAAAATGGATACTGAAGATTAGATTCTTAAAGGTACAAAATTGATAACAAATATAAAAAAGCAGATTAAAAACCTAGAATAGACATTAGAGTTTCAAAAATACAAGATAAAACAAAACAAAACAAAATCGATCCCCCAAATTAAAAAATATATATGGAATTGTTTTTTAAAGAAATATAGGTGTTTTTTTGGAAAGGTAATAAATAGTGTCTATAAAAATGAAAGTTAAAGGAATATTAAAGAACTAAAATATTTTTAAAATTAAAAAGTTATGTTAGTAAAAATGTATCTAGGAATTTCTTTGGAGATGCTGTGTGGTGTCAGTTCACTATCAGTCCCTTGTTCAGGCTTGTGCTTAACTACAGTTCTAATCTGTTGTACCTGTCACTTCCAGAGAAGTCCCCCCTTCTTTGTTTATTTTGGCTTCTTCTGTTTGCAAGTCTCTTCAGAGTCTAATTTCTGCCCTGACACGAGGGGGTGAAAGTGGTCACTCATTTAGGCTCACTTGTTCAGTTGTGCTGTGGAGAGAGATGGTCACTACAAACAAATTCCGCTGGCATGTGTGGGGAGTGCTCACAGTGGATGGACCACACTGGGCTTGCCAGAGCCCAAGGCAGCATGAATTTCCTGGGTCCACACTGCTCAGGCTCCAGGGTGCTCTGCAATGGCACTGTACCAAGTGGACCTCATGTTTCGTGTACTTCCCAGTTCTAAGCTGCTTGGGTCCTCGAGTGTTCTGCAAGGGCACAGGCCAGATGGACTGTGCGTTTTGTGACCTTCCCAGCTCCAAATTGCTCAGGCAACTGGGTGCTTGGCAAGTGCACTGTCCCAGGTGGGCCTTGCATCTTACGCACTTTCCGATCTTGGTGACTCAGTTTCCTGGGTGCGCCATGAGGGCACAGTCCCAGGTGTGCTATGTGTCTTCTCTGGGGAGCTAATCTCAGGCTCTGACACTCCTGGCAGATGTGAACCATCGAGGATCCCAGGAAGACGTCATTATCAACTTGCAGCCTGCTTACAGTTTGGTGGAAGATGCAGTCTCTGGGGCTGAGATTGCAGGAGCCCCTTGCCTTTTGTCTCTGGCTGTTGTGCACCTGCCTCTCTGCCTTTGGGGAGGGAGGGCCCTAAACAGCAGCTGGCTTGCCTCCCTTTGGTAATCACTAGGGCATGCACAATCCTTTATTCTGTGAATGCGCCAGGGGTCACGATGCTCCCACAGGAAAGGGCCTTTTTTGTGTGTGTCTCTGGCGATTCCACGGTTTGGGCTGCTATGGCACATGAGCCCTACAGATTGTCCTCAGGGCATTCAAAGGTGGTCCTTATGCTAAGGACCAATGATGGAGCCCACACGTTCCTGTTCAGACTCCACTTGCTGTTGGCAGATGCAAGCATCTAAGCCATTTTCCTGCAAGTAGTTAAAGTTAGGTGCGTGTTCTGTGTCCCCCTTCCTCCCAGGTTATGTTGCTCTCTGAGATTCCAAAGCTCCCCACAGACATACCTGTGGGAGGGTTTCCTACTGTGTGGAAATTTGCTCCTTCAAACTCCGTCCCAGGATAGGTCTCCATCTCTACATCTTTTGTCTCTGTTTTTGTCTTTATATTTTGTCTTACCTCCTTTTGAAGAGATTGGGCTGCCTTTGTGGGTGCCTGATGTCCTCTGCCACCATTCAGAAGATGTTCTGTGGAAGTGGCTCAACATTCAACTGATCTTTTGGTGAATTTGTGGGGGAGAAAGTGGTCTCCCCATACTATTCCTCCACCATCTTGGAACAGCTTCTTCTCTTGCTTTTTCTATGATCCAATGGATGTTGGCAATTTTATATCTGTTTCCTCTGCCTTTTCTAAATGCAGCTTGAACATCTAGAATATCTCAGTTCACATATTGTTGAAGCCTAGCTTGGAGAATTTTGAGTATTACTTTGCTAGAGTGTAGGATGAGTGAAATTGTGTGGTAGTTTGAACATTCTTTGGCATTGTCTTTCATTGAGATTGGGATGACAACTGACCTTTTCCAGTTCTGTGGCCACTGCTGAGTTTTCCAAATTTGCTCACATATTGAGTGCAGCACTTTCACAGCATTATCTTTTAGGATTTGAACTAGTTCAGCTGGAATCCAATTACCTCCACTGGCTTTGTTTGTAGTAATGCTTCCTAAGGCCCGTTTGACTTCATATTCCAGGAAGTTTGAAGTGGCTCTAGGTGAGCAGTCACACAATCATGGTTATCTGGGTCATTAAATAATGACCCTAAGAGCTAATGCTAAAAAAAGATGTCCATTTCATCACAGGAGACTGGAATGAAAATGTAGGAAGTTAAGAGATACCTGGAGTAACAGGCAAGTTTGGTCCTGGAGTACAGAATGAAGCAGAGCAAAAACTGGCAGAGTTTTGCCAAGACAATGTATTGGTGATAGCAAACAACCTCTTCCAACAAGAAGAGAGTGTTTTGGATAGTTTTTCCTGTATATTTTGGATAGTTCTCCTGTGTATTCTTGCCATCTCTTCTTAATATATTCTGCTTCTTTGGGGTCCATGCTGTTTATTGTGCCATCTTTGAATGAAATGTTCTCTTGGTAGCTTGAATTTTCTTGAAGAGATCTCTAGTCTTTCCCATTTTATTGTTTTTCGCTGGCTTTATCTCTCCTTGCTATTCCTTCGAACTCTGCATTCATATGGCAAAGCTTTCCCCTTTGCCTTTCACTTCTCTTTTTTTCTCAGCTATTTGTAAGACCTCTCTAGACAACCATTTTGCATTTTTGCATTTCTTTTTCTTAGGCATGGTTTTGATCACTGCTTCCTGTACAATGTTATGAACCTCCATCCATAGTTCTTCAGGCCCTCTATCAGATCTAATCCCTTGAATCTAATTGTCACTCCCACTGTATAATCTCAAGGGATTTGATTTAGGTCATACCTGAATGGTCTAGTGGTTTTCCCTACTTTCTTTAAGTTTGAATTTTCCAATAAGGAGTTCATGACCTGAGCCACACTCCGCTCCTGCTCTTGTGTTTACTGACTGTATTGAGCTTCTCTGTCCTCGGCTACAAAGAATATACTCATTCTGGTTTCTGTATTGACCATCTAGTGATGTCTATATGTAAAGTCATCTCTTGCATTGTTGGAAGAGGGTGTTTACTATCACCAGTGCATTGTCTTGGCAAAACTCTGCCAGCTTTTGCCCTGCTTCATTTCATACTCCAGGACCAAACTTGCCTGTTACTCCAGGTATCTCTTGACTTCCTACTTTTGCATTCCATTCTCTTGTGATGAAATGGACACATTATTTTCGTGTTAGTTCTAGAAGGTCTTGTAGGTCTTCACAGAACCGTTCAACTTCAGCTTCTTAAGCATTAGTGGTTTGAGGCATAGACTAGGATTACTGTGATATTGAATGGTTTGCCTTGGAAATGAACAGAGATCATTTGGTTGCTTTTGAGATTACACTGAAGTAATGCATTTAGGACTCTTTTATTGACTATAAGAGCTACTCCATTTTTTCTGAGGTATTCTTTCCCACAGTAGTCGGTATAATGGTCACCTAAATTAAATTCGCCTATTCCAGTCCTATTCTGGCGAGTGGCGGCTATGGCACATGAGTGGCTAGCGGCGGCTGTGTGGTGCAAGAGCGGTGAGTGGCAGAGAGGAGATGCCCCACGTCCAAGGTCAGGAACGGTGGCTGTGCTTTGCTAGAGGAGCCATGAAGAGATAACCCATGTCCAAGTTATGGGAAACCCAAGTAAGATGGTAGGAGCAGAGAGAGAACATCAGAGGGCAGCCAGATTGAAATCACAATCACAGAAAACTAGCCAATCTGATCACATGGACCACAGCCTTGTTTAACTCAATGAAACGAGGCCATGCGGTGTGGGGCCACCCAAGATGGACAGATCATGGTGGAGAGGTCTGACAGAATGTGGTCCACTGGAGAAGGCAATAGGAAACCACGTCAGTATTCTTGCTTTGAGAACCCCATGAACAATATGAAAAGGCAAAAAGATAGAACACTGAAAGATGAAATCCCCAGGTTGGTAAGTGCCCAATATGCTACTGGAGATCAGTGGAGAAATAACTTCAGAAAGAATGAAGGGATAGAGCCAAAGCAAAAATAACACCCAGCTGTAGATGTGACTAGTGGTAGAAGCAAGGTCTAATGCTGTAAAGAACAATATTGCATAGGAACCTGGAATGTTAGGTGCATGAATCAAGGTAAACTGGAAGTGGTCAAACAGGAGATGGCAAGAGTGAACATTGACATTCTAGGAATCAGCAAACTAAAATGGACTGGAATGGGTGAATTTAACTCAGATGACCATTATATCTACTACTGCGGGCAGGAATCCCTTAGAAGAAATGGAGTAGCCATCATAGTCAACAAAAGAGTCTGAGGTGCAGTACTTGGTTGAAATCTCAAAACAACAGAATGATCTCTGTTCATCTCCAAGGCAAACCATTCAATATCACAGTAATCCAGATCTATGGCATGACCAGTAACGCTGAAGAAGCTGAAGTTGAATGGTTCTATGAAGACCTACAAGACCGTTTAGAACCACCACTCCCCCATCAAAAGATGTCCTTTTCATTATAGGATACTGGAATGCAAAAGTAGAAAGTCAAGAAACACCTGGAGTAACAGGCAAATTTGGCCTTGGAATACAGAATGAAGCAGGGCAAAGACTAATAGAGTTTTGCCAAGAAAATGTACTGGTCATAGCAAACACCCTCTTCCAACAACACAAGAGAAGCCTCTACACATGGACACCACCAGATGGCCAACCAATATCAAATTGATTATATTCTTTGCAGCCAAAGATAGAGAAGCTCTATAAAGTCAGCAAAAACCAGAATAGGAGCTGACTGTGGCTCAGATCATGAACTCCTTATTGCCAAATTCAGACTTAAATTGAAGAAAGTGGGGAAAACCGCTAGACCATTTAGGTATGACCTAAATCAAATTCCTTATGAATATACAGTGGAAGTGAGAAATAGATTTAAGGGACTACATCTGATAGAGTGTCTGATGAGCTATGGAAAGAGGTTTGTGACATTGTGCAGGAGACAGGAATCAAGACCATCCTCAAGGAAAAGAAATGCAAAAAAGCCAAATGGCTGTCTGAGGAAGCCTTACAAATAACTGTGAAAAGAAGAGAAGTGAAAAGCAAAGGAGAAAAGGAAAGATATACCCATTTGAATGCAGAGTTCCAAAACATAGTAAGGGGAGATAAGGAAGCCTTCCTCAGTGATCAGTGCAAAGATATAGAGGAAAACAATAGAATGGGAAAGACTAGAGATCTCTTCAAGAAAATTAGAGATACCAAGGGAACATTTCATGCAAAGATGGGCTCGATAAAGGACAGAAATGATATGGACCTGACAGCAGAAGATATTAAGAAGACTTGGCAAGAATACACAGAAGAAGTGTACAAAAAAGATCTTCATGACCCAGTTAATCATGATGGTGTGATCACTCATCTAGAGCCAGACATCCTGGAATGTAAAGTCAAGTGGGTCTTACGAAGCGTCACTATGAACACAGCTGGTGGAGGTGATGGAGTTCCAGTTGAACTATTTCAAATCCTAAAAGATGATGCTGTGACACTGCTTCACTCAACATGCCAGCAAATTTGGAAAACAGCAGTGGACACAGGACTGGAAAAGGTCAGTTTTCATTCCAATCCCAAAGAAAGGCAATGCCAATGAATGCTCAAACTACCACACACTTGCACTCCTCTCACACGCTAGTTAAGTAATGCTCAAAATTCTCCAAGCCAGGCTTCAGCAATATGTGAACCGTGAAATTCCAGATGTTCAAGCTGGTTTTAGAAAAAGCAGTGGAAGCAGAGATCAAATTGCCAACATCTGGTGGATCATCAAAAAAGCAAGAGAGTTCCAGAAAAACATCTATTTCTGCTTTATTGACTATGCCAAAGCCTTTGACTGTGTGGATCACAATAAACTGTGGAGCATTCTAAAAGAGATGGGACTACCAGACCACGTGACCTACCTCTTGAGAAACCTGTATGCAGGTCAGGAAGCAACATTTAGAACTGGACATGGAACAACAGACTGGTTCCAAATAGAAAAAGGAGTATGTCAAGGCTTTATACTGTCACCCTGCTTATTCAACTTATATGCAGAGAACATAATGAGAAACGCTAGATTGGATGAAGCATAAACTGGAATCAAGGTTACTGGGAGAAATATCCATAACCTCAAATATGCAGTTCACACCGCCCTTATGGCAGAAAGTAAAGAAGAACTAAAGAGCCTCTTGATGAAGGTGAAAGAGGAGAGTTAAAAAGTTGGCTTAAAGCTCAACATTCAGAAAACAAAGATCATGGCATCCAGTTCCATAACTTCATGGTAAATAGACGGAGAAACTGTGGAAAGATTGGCTGACTTTATTTTGAGGGGCTCCAAAATCACTACAGATGGTGATTGCAGCCATGAAATTAAAAGACGCTTACTCCTTGGAAGGAAAGTTATGACCAACCTAGATAGCATATTAAAAAGCAGAGACATTACTTTGCAAACAAATGTCCGACTAGTCAAGGCTATGGTTTTTCCAGTAGTCATGTGTGTATGTGATAGTTGGAGTATAAAAAATGCTGAGTGCCAAAGAATTGATGCTTTTGAAGTGTGGTGTTTTAGAAGACTCTTGAGAGTCCCGTGGACTGCAAAGAGATCCAACCAGTCCATCTTAAAGATCAGTCCTGGATTTTCATTGGAAGGACTGATGTTGAAGCTGAAACTCCAATACTTTGGCTACCTGATGGGAAGAGCTGACTCATTAGAACAGACCCTGATGCTGGGAACAATTGAGGGCAGGAGGAGAAGGGGACAAAGGAGGATAAGATGGTTGTATGGCATCACCGACTCAATAGACATGATTTTGGGTAGGCTCTGGGAGTTGGTGATGGAAAGAGGTCTGGCATGCTGCAGTTCTTGGGGTCACAAAGTGTTGGCCACGATTGAGCAACTAAACTGAACTGATTCCAACACATTTTAGTTCACTGAATCCTAAAATGTCAATATTCACTCTTATTATCTCTTGGTTGATCACTTTCAATTTATCTTTACTCATAAACCTAACATTCCAGGTTTCTATGCAACATCGTTCTTTACAGCATCATAGTTTACTTCCATCACCAGTCACTTCCACTATTGGGCATTTTTTTCACTTTGGCTCAGCCTCTTCATTCTTTCTGGAGCTATTTCTCCACTCCAGTACCATATTGGGCACCTACCAACCTGAAGAGTTCATCTTTCAGTGTCATATCTTTTTGCCTTTTCATACTGTTCATGGAATTCTCAAGGGAAGCATACTGAACTATTAAATATAATTAAAATAATATATAATTATAAATGATAAACTAAAATGTACAATGAAGAAGAAGTCGCTCAGTCATGTCCAACTCTTTGTGACCCCATGGACTGTGTAGCCTATCAGGCTCCTCCGCCCATGGGATTTTCCAGGAAGAGTGCTGTAGTGGACTGCCATTTCCTTCTCCAGGGGATCTACTTGACCCTTAATAGGAATATATAGATTTCATATGAATGCATCCTAACACTTTCATTAAAAAGCTTTATCGCATTAAATTCTATTACATTTAAAGGAACATGAATCTCATGAAATAGCGATACCAAAATTATCACTTGATTTTCAGAATCATTCCAGAAATATGCATAAAAAGTGATTCAGATACCCTTGGACCTATCATGAATTTCTGGATCTTCACTTCAAGATCCATTATCTGATGCTAGAAAATGGAAATTAAGATTGTATGATAAGAACAGAGAGATGATGCAGTGTGAGTCAGCAGAAGTTTTATCCTAAACACTAAAAGAAATTTCCACCAAAGAACTCTTACTCAGGAAGAGTGGCCATTTACCATTTTCCCTTAAAAACTCAATGTCTTTTGCTAACCACTACATTTATCTCATACCTTTGTATTTCTATACAATTAAAAAGCCTAGAATGCTATTAGTTATATAATTATAAACTTACTTCTGATTTTCAAATATTAGAACATATAGGCAGTAAATTATTTGTATAAATTGAAATGCTCTGCAGTCATTCAGTCATTCTGAATATGCATGTTGCTGCAGTATGATCTCTTTTTGGAGTCTCTATCATCATCAAACTTAGCATCTAAATGTGTATTTCTAGAATCTGTAACACAGGAATATACAAAGATTAGTTAGGTATATTTTGTACTTTTGTCTGAGGTATATAGCTCATAATAGTGTGGATGAGACAGACTAATATGTTACAGAATGATATAACAAATAAATCCAATGAAGTGCACAACATAAATATAAGAAATTCACATTAAAGTCAATACATGATTGTGCAAGATTTCATAATATTTAGTTTCCAAATATTTAAAGTCACACTGGCTATCAGAAATAATAGGATCAAGAACTTGGTTTAAGATAGACATAAAAAAACATATATTCAGATATGAAATTCCCATATTACTCTAAAAAGATTACTTATTATTTATGGCCTTGCTGGGTCTTCATTGCTGCACATGGGCTTTCTCTAGTTCTGACAAGCAGGGTTTATGCTTCACTGTGGTACTCAGGCTTCTCACTGCAGTGTTTTTTTCTTGTTGTGTAACACAGGCTCTGTGTGTGTAGACTTCAGTAGTTTCTGTCCATAGGCTTAGTTGCATGTGGGATTTTCCTGGACCAGGGCTCAAACTCATGTCCTTTGCATTAGCAGGTGGATTCTTAATCACAAGGCAAGTCCCACAATTATTCTTAGACACCCACCATAAAGAAAAAAATACACATAAATGATGTTTTTTCATCATGCCAACCTAGGTTATGCTTCAGTGTCAATACAACCTTCAAATCATAATGTACTAAAATAACAAAGGTTTATTTCTGATTGATGTTGCATATTCATGTGGGTTAAAGAATTGGGGTAGCGGAGAGAAATCTGATGCCACATTTCTTCACTCCAGGGATAATGCTAACAGAGCCTCCTCATCTGAAGTTGGTTGCCACAGCTGAAGAAAAGAGGTTCTGATTGTACACTAGCTCTTATCGTTTTCTCCCAAACGTGACAAATATAGCTTTTCTCATGATTAATTCACAGCAGTAAGTTATATCATGATCATTTTTAATATAAAGAAGATGGGGAAATGTAACCAACCTTGTACCCAAAGAAGGGTCAGAAATACTTGGTAACTAGTATTAATGAACACAAATGGATATGTAATCTTTCAAAAGTTTTCAAATAAATTAACGTCTATAAAGTGCAAGTAATACATCCTTGTGATGTTTTTCTTTCCTTGAAGATATATTTCGCATTTTCACCTGAAAATCTTGGATGAAACACCTTAGTAATTCAGCTTTCCATTAAAGCTCAATTCTTTTCTCCTCTTCCTTCACATCAGTCAGATCCATACAGGCTCAGCAGAATTGAATACTTATGAAAAATTTTTTTACTGGATTCTCTTCAAAACAATGTCAACTTTGCTTTCACAAGGAGCAGAGAAAGCAAAAGAATTATATATCAATTAACTTGCTCTTTAGGCTCTTTTCTTTAGTTAAAGTTAAACAAGTAGAAATTATAAACATAATAGCAGCAACAACAAAAATCGGTTCAAATAGATGACTATGATCTGTATTCCTTTATAATTATCCCAGTCTTTCTTAATAGACACATCTAAAATAGTGCATCTCATTTACTTTCAGTATCTCTAACCTGTTCTTAAATGACATTAAATAAAAATAAAGATGACTAAACTAAGTTTTACTAAAAATATTATATAACAACAACTATCCCACACATTATTATATTTGCTTTTATCAAACTTTAAATTCACCTATCTCAGTATATTTTCTCAACACTTTATAATCAAAGTCCCCACATTATTCCAGAAATAAAAGATGACATAAATACACTTCTTAGATTATATATTACATTATTTTAGCTTTAGATTAATTATTTAAAATAATTTCTTTAGACTTTCTTTTAGAATATCATCCCTGAGAATGTTCAAGTAATATCTGGGAAATTTCATGGAAATATGGGCACAGTAGGGAGGAGAAAATGTAATTGCTAATTTGATAGGGATTGCACTAAATCTGAAGATTGCCTTGTGTAGTATAGTAACTTTGACAATATTGATTCTACCAATCCATGAACATGGTGTATCTTTCAATCTATATGTTTTCCTTTATCAGCATCTTATAATTATCAGAGTACAGGTCTTTATACTCTTAGGTAGATTTGTGCTGTGCTGTGCTAAGTCACTTCAGTCATGTCTGACTCTGTGTGGCCCTGTGGACTGTAGCTTTCCAGGTTCCTCTGTCCATGGGATTCTCCAGGCAAGAATACTGGGTTGCCATGCTCTCCTGCAGGGGTTCTTCCTGACCCAGATATAGAACCCATGGCTCCTGTGGCTACTGCACTGCAGCAAATTCTTCACTGTTGAGCCACTGGAGAAGCCCCAGTAGATTTACTCCTATTTTATTCTTTTTGTGTCATGATAAATGGTATTTTTCTTGAATTTTCTTTCTGATCTTTATTTTTATATAGAAGTGCAACAGATTTTTGTGTATTAATTTTGTAGCCTTCAACGTCATGAAATTAAATGATGAGTTCAAGTAAGTTCCTGGTAGCATTTTAAAGATCTTCTATGTATAGCAAGCTTCCCTGGTGGCTCAGACGGTAAAGTGTCTGCCTGCAATGCAGGAGACCTGAGTTCGACTCCTGGGTCAGGAAGATCCCCTGGAGAAGGAAATGGCAATCCACTCCAGCACTCTTGCCTGGAAAATCCCATGGATGCAGGAACCTGATAGGCTACAGTCCATGGGGTGGCAGAGTCGGACACGAATGAGTGACTTCACTTTCACTTTTTCTATGTAGAGTATGTCAATTGCAAACAGTGACAGTTCAACTTCTTTTCAGTTTGGATTCCCTTTACTTCTTTTCTTCTCTGACTACTGAAGCATGGACTTTGAAAACTATGTTGAGTGATGGTGGTGACAGTGGACATCCTTGTTTTCTTACTTAGAGGGGATGCTTTCAGCTTTTCACCATTGAGTCAAACGTTAGCTGTAGGTCTGTTTTATATGGAGTTTTTCTTATGTTGAGTTATGTTCCCTCTAACCTACTCCAGCCTTCTTGCCTGGAGAATCCTGGCAGGCTACAGTCCATGGGTCACAAAGAGTCAGACAAGACTGAAGAAACTCAGCATGCATGCATGCATGTTCCCTCTATGTCCAGTTTCTGGAGAGATTTTTTTTTTTTT
>SJYC01100478.1:0-45035 GCA_006408675.1 Madoqua kirkii
ATATATATATATATATATATATATAATCTTTGTATGGCTTAGGATCAGGGTGATGGTGGCCTTACAGAATTAATTTGGAAGTTTTCTTATCTCTGCATATTTTGGAACAGTTTCAGAAAGACAGTTATCAACTCTTCTCTAAATGTTTGATAGAATTTGCCTGTGAAGCCATAAGTCCTGGACTTTTGTTTGTTGGAAGTTTTAAAATCCGTTTCAGTGCTTGTGATTGGTCTGTTCATATTTTCTATTTCTTCATGGTTCAGTCTTGAGAGATTTCACCTTTCGAAAAATTTGTACATTTCTTCCATTTGTCCATTTTATTGGTATACAGTTGATCATAGTAGTCTTATGATCCTTTGTATTTCTGTGGAGTCAGTTGTAACTTATTTTTCCATTTATAATTTTATTTATTTGAATCCTTTCTCTTTGTTCTTAATAAGTCAGGCTAAAGGTTTATAAATTGCATTTACCTTTCAAAAGAACCAGCTTTTATTTTTATTGGCCTTTGAGATTGCTTTCTTGGCCTCTATTTCATTTATTTCTGCTCTGATCTTTATAATTTCTTTCCTTTTACTAACTTTAAGTTTTGCTTTTTTCTTCTCTACTTGTTAGGTATAAGTTTAGGTCATCTATTTGAGATTTTTCTTGTTTCCAGAGGTAAGACTGTATTGTTATAAACTTCCCTCTTAGAACTTCTTTTGCTGCATTCCATAGGATTTGGACTTTTGTGTTCTCATTTTCATTTGTCTCTAGGTATTTTTTTTTATTTCCTCTTTGATTTCTTCAATGATTCACTGGTTGTTTAGTAGCATATGGTTTAGTCATCATACATTTCTGTTTTTTATAGTTTTTTCCTTCTAGTTTATTTCTAATCTCATAGCATTGTGATTAGAACAGATGCTTGACATGATTTCAAATATTTCAAATTGGCAAAGGGTTTCCTTTTGGCCCAGCATGTGTTCAGTCCTGGAAAATGTTCATGTGCTTTGGAGAAGAATATGTAGTCAGCTGTTTTTGATTGGAATATTTTATAAATTTCAATTAAGTCAAATTGTTCTAAAGTGTCATTTAAGGCCTATGTTTCCTCACTAATTTTCCCTCTGGATGATCTGGTCATTGATGAAAGTGGGTTGTTAATTAGCATTGTGATTAGAACAGATGCTTGACATGATTTCAAATATTTCAAATTGGCAAAGGGTTTCCTTTTGGCCCAGCATGTGTTCAGTCCTGGAAAATGTTCATGTGCTTTGGAGAAGAATATGTAGTCAGCTGTTTTTGATTGGAATATTTTATAAATTTCAATTAAGTCAAATTGTTCTAAAGTGTCATTTAAGGCCTATGTTTCCTCACTAATTTTCCCTCTGGATGATCTGGTCATTGATGAAAGTGGGTTGTTAAGATCTCTCACTATTATTGTGTTACTGTTGATTTCTCATTTTACAGTTTTTTTTTTTTTTGCCTTAGATACTGAGGTACCCTTATGCTTGGTACATATATATTTATTATTGTTATATCTTCTTATTGGATTGAACCCTTGATCATTATGTAGTGTCCTTGTTTGTCTCGTATAACCATTTTTATTGGAAAGTCTATTTTGTCTGATATGAATATTGCTACTGCACCTTTGCTTTGATTTCCATTTGTATGAAATACCTTCTCTCATTCCATTATTTTCAGTATGCAAGTGTCCCTCTGTCTAAGGTGGTGAAGTCTCTTGCAGATAGCATATATAATCTTGCTTCTGTATCTGCCCAGCCAGTCTATGTCTTTTGGTTGGTGCACTTAATCCATTTGTATTTAAGGAAATCCATTTACCTTTAAGGTTTTTTAAGGTAATCATCAATATGTGTGATCCTATTATTATTTCTTAATTGTTTGGGGTTTATATTTTGTAGGTCTCTTCGTCCTGTTTTGTTTCCTTTAGCATTTGCTGTAAAGCTTGTTTGGTGGTGCTGAATTCTCTTAACTTTTGCTTTTTTGTTAAGCTTTTGATTTATCCATCAT
Source organism: Madoqua kirkii (assembly GCA_006408675.1). Taxonomy (NCBI): domain Eukaryota; kingdom Metazoa; phylum Chordata; class Mammalia; order Artiodactyla; family Bovidae; genus Madoqua; species Madoqua kirkii. The sequence continues at coordinate 2,005 of SJYC01100478.1, forward strand.
ATCTGAACAAGAGTCTTGTTTGGTAGAGTATTCCTGGTGTAGGTTCTTCACTTTCATCCCTTTAGATATATTATGCCATTTCCTTCTGATTTATAGAGTTTCTGTTGAGAAATGTGCTGATAACAGTATGGGAACTCCACTGTATGTTATTTGTCATTTACCTCTTTTTGCTTTTAATATTATATCTTTGTCTTTATCTCCCCCCCACCCCACCCCCCTGGCCAAAACAAAAAACCCAAGAAACTCCCAAGTTTGAGTACTATGTTTTTGGCATCTTCCTCCTTCAGTTTATCATGTCAGGTACTCTCTGCACTTCATGAACTTAATTGACTATTTTCTTTCCCATGTTAGGGATGTTTTCAGCTATTATTTCCTCAATATTTTCTTGGTTCCTTTCTCTCTTCTTCTAAGAACCTTTAATGTGAATGCTGGTATATTTAATGTTGTCCCAGAGATCTCTTAGGCTGTCTTCTTCATTATTTTTTCTGTATTCAGATTTTAGGCAATAATTTCCACCATTCTTTCTTCCAGATCACTTATCTGTTCTTATGCCTAGTTATTCTGCTACTGATCCCTTCTATTATACTGTTCATCTGTTTGTTTCTTATTTAGTTCTTCTAGGTATTTGGTAAACTTTTCCTGCATTTAAGCCATTCTTTTTCTGACATAATAGATCATCTTCACTATCATTATTCTGAATTCTTTTTCTGGAAGGTCATATATCTCCACTTCATTTAGTTGTTTTTGGAGAGTTTTATCTTGTTGTTTCATCTGGGAGAAATCCTCTGCATCTTCATTTTATTAACTTTCTGTGATTGTAGTTTTCATTAGGAAGATGTGGGATTATAGTTCTTGCTTCTTTTGTCTGCCCTCTGATGGACGAGGCTAAGACGCTTGTGCAAGCTTACTGATGGGTGGGACTTGGCGGTATTAAAAACTGGGTGTTGCTCTGGTAGGCAGGGTAATGCTTAATAAAACTTTAATACAATTGTCTACTGATACATGGGGCTGCTCTCCTTCCTTGTCATTTATTTGTCCTGAGGCAAACCAGCCCTGGAGTCTATAGGGAAGAGGGCTCATCCAAGGGGCACCACTCAGGACTGCTGCATTCAAGGTTCCCAACCCCATGGTGAGCCACTGCCAACCAATACCTCCACAGAAGATTCTCCAACACTAGCAGGTAGGTATGGTACAGTCTCCTGTAGGGTCATTGCTCCTTTCCTCTGGCTCCCGGTGTGCACAATGTTTTGCTTGTGTCCTCCAAGAATGAGGCCTCTCCACCAGTCCTGGGAAGTCCTGCAATCAAATTGCGCTGATCTTCAAAGTCAGGTTCTCTGTAGATCCCTAGTCTTTTTGCCAGATTCCTTCACTGGGAGGCCACTGATATTGGGCTCAGAACCTTCACAATATTAAGAAAACTTCTTTGGTATTATTGCTCTCTAGTTTGTGGGTTTCCTCTCTCTCCACAATGGGTATGAGGTTTGATTTTATAATGATTTCACCCCCTGCCATCTTGCTGCAGCTTCTTTTTTGTCTTTGGGCATGGGGTATCACTTTTTGGTGGGTTCCATGTCCTCCTGTTGATGGTCTTTCAACAGCTAGTTGTGATTTTAGTGCTCTTATAGGAAGAGATGAGTGAATGTCCTTCTACTCTACTATCTTCAACAGGGAGTCTTAGCTGAAGCCCTAAATTCATCCAATTTTTTCATTAAGGTTGAAACTGTCCATTAAGCAAGGCTTTCAAATGCAAAATTCAGAATCAGCAAAATAAGAATCACCTAAATAGTACTTATTAAAAATTAGATCTCTAGCCCCATCTAGGCCTGTTAAAATTTAGGTATAAGATGAAGCTATTTGCATAGTAAAGTAATGTTCAAAATTCTTCAAGTTGGGGCTTCAATAGTGAACCAAGAACTTTCAGATATACAAGCTGGATTTAGAAAAGGCAGAAGAGAGACGGAGACCTGACAGTCATCTAGTTTCCTGGAAGTCAAATGCAGAGGGGCTTGTGGGCTGTGCAGAGGCAAACCCAGACCATTTAATTTGGCAGAGTGGAAAGCTAATGCCCATTTGGTAGTAGAATGTGATTATGTGTGGAAGGAAGTTAGTGTTCGAACTGGAGGATTGGCGGACAAAAGCTCAAGGAAAACATACACTTTTGATATGGTTTTTGAAGCAAATAATAAACAAATTGACGTTTACTGAAGTGTTGTTTGTTCAATTCTGAATGAAGTTATTATGGGTTACAATTGCACTATTTTTGCATATGGCCGAACTGGCACTGGAAAAACCTTTACAATGGAAGGTGAAAGGTCCTCTAATGAAGAGTATACTTGAGAGGAGGATCCTTTGGCTGGTATAATTCCACATACTCTTCATCCGATTTTTTAGAAACTTACTGATAATGGTACTGAATTTTCAGTGAAGGTGTTGCTATTGGAAATCTATAATTAACAGCTCTTTGATCTCCTTAATCCATCTTCTGATGTTTCTGAGAGACTGCAGATGTTTGATGATCCCCGTAACAAGAGGGGAGTGATAATCAAAGGTTTAGAATAAATTACAGTTCACAACAAGGATAAAGCCTATCAAATTTTGGAGAAGGGGGCAGCAAAAAAGACAGCCACAGTACCTTTGATGAACACCTATTCTAGTCAATCCCACTTGGTTATCTCTGTTACAATACATATGAAAATACAGTTGATGGAGAGGAGCTTGTTAAAGTTGGAAAGCTGGTTGATCTTGCATGCAATGAGAACACTGGCCATTCTGGAGCAGTTGAAAAGAGATCTCAGGAAGCTGGAAATATCAATCAATCTCTGTTGACTCTGGGAAGCGTTATTACTGCTCTTGTAGAAAGAACACCTCATGTTCCTTATCGAGAATCTAAATTGATGAGAATCCTGCAGGACTCTCTTGGGGGACATTCAAGAACATCTATCATTGCAACAGTTTCTCCTGCATCTCTCAATCTGGAGGAAACTCTGAGTACATTGGAATATGCTCATATAGCAAAGAACATACTCAATAAGCCTGAGGTTAACTAGAAACTCACCAAAAAAGCTCTAATTAAGGAATATACAGAAGAGATAGAGTGTCTGAAATGGGATCTTGCTGAAACTCTTGAAAAAAAATGGAGTGTACATTTCTGAAGAAAATTTTAGAGCTATGAATGGAAAACTAACTGTTCAAGAGGAAGAAATTGTAGAATTGGTTGAAAAAATTGCTGCTGTTGAGGAAGAGCTAAATAGGGTTACAGAATTATTTATAGATAGTAAAAATGAACTTAACCAGTGCAAATCTGACCTGCAAAGAAGACACTGGAACTTGAAATCACTCAAAGACATTTGCAGGAAACGAAATTGCAGCTTGTTGAAGAAGAATATATCACCTCAGCTTTGGGAAGTACTGAGGAGAGACTTCATGATGCTACCAACAGGTTGCTTAACACAGTCGAAGAAACTACAAAAGATGTATTTGGTCTCATTCTAAACTGGATCATAAGAAGGCAGTTGATCAGCATAATGCAGAAGCTCAAGATGTTTTTGGCCAAAACTTGAATAGTCTGTTTAACAATATGGAAGAATTATTTAAGGATGGCAGCACAAAACAAAAGGCCATGCTGGAAGTTCACAAGACTTCATTTGGTACCCTGCTGATGTCCAGTGTCTGCATTAGACACTATTACTGCAGCAGCACTTGGATCTCTCACATCGATTCCAGAAAATGTGTCTACACTTGTTTCTCAGATGTCTAATATGATATTGAAAGAATAGTAATTAGCAGCAGAAAGTAAAACTGTACTTCAGGAATTGATTAACGCAGGAAACTATGAAACAGGAAGGTCTGGTTCCTTCAGAAAATTGCAAACAATATCCCTCTCCTCGGACCGTGCAGGAAGGAGCCTGGCAGCAAAGCCCAGGGCTCGGAACCTTGCAAGCTACCCTATCTGCATCTTACCACCACCTGGATGTTCTTTCCCTTTTCATCTTTCTTCTTCACAGATGAATTTGGCTGAGATGCCACAATTGTCCCCTAAGAAGGCTGGGTCATGGACTTGGGCACCATGGGGCATGGAGTGGCTTGGCGGCCAGCACGGACCTGGGTGCCCTCCTCCCCTGCCGGGTGCTAGCGTGCCCGTGGAAATCGCTATCACCTAGGAACCATGACTGATTGTGGCATCTGACCCGCACTAGCCTGAGCCTTCCAGTCACAAACCTTGTCTCTGTTCCAAGCCCAGGAAACCGAGCAACCACTCAGCGCCTCATTTTTATAAAAGAGCAGACTGGCTGGGCCAATGGCAGCACTGGCACGCAAAGTACCATGGGATGCAGTTTCCTCACCAGACCCTGCCCCAGGGCGTGGCCTGTGAAAAAGCAAATGGCTGGTCCATCGGCGCCAGCCTGGAACTCTTAGTCTAGTGATCTAGTGGGAGACTGTCCCTGAGTAGTGAATGAACATCTCTAGGCCAGAGTTTCCTCATCTGCAGAATGGGACTGATAGCAACTGTCTCAGACAGTTGTGTGAAAATTAATGACCTGGTGAGAGTAAACAATTTAGGCTAGAATGACCATGTAAGAGCTCTGGAAACCTAGCTGTGATTGTAAATGATATTAGATAATTGTAAGACAGTGCTGTGGAAGCACAGAAAAGAGAGGTCCAAGGCAAGCCCCTTTCTCAGAGGAAGCATCCAGAATCATCTTGAAGAATAATTAGGAAATGTTAAGGCTACCATGGGTACTAAATCATGATGAAAAAGACACTGAATGTTACTTTAGGACTATGAATTTATTCTTTGAGTGATGAGAACTCATCCTTGCCAAATGATTCCAAGCAAGAAAGCAAGGTCAGATTTGCGTTTTCCAACCATGGTCCTGCAGGCTCAATCTACGTGGAACAGCATCCTGCAGGCCTCTCAAGGAGGTTGTGCAAATGCCCGTGGCTGTCAGCCTACAACTTCCTGTGGTGACTCTATCTGGCTCCTTTCGCGCGCAGTGACTGCCTGCTTCTGTAGGAGTATTCTGGGCTTTTTGGCAGTGTTTACAGTTACTCAACGAGATTAAATGTGGGCCGCAAACCCAGGAAATAAAGAATCATGGGCCTGTGCTATACTCAGCTCTGGGAACTTCACTTTGGGACCATCCTTAGACCACAGGAACCTAGGTATCTTTGTAGTTTCCTAAGTGATGATATGATGATAGCCAGATGGAGTGGGAATTTCACAGGCCTCCTTAACTGTTCCTCTGCTTATTAACCTACCTTCTTCCCCCAAGGAATCGACACATCTACAGCTTAGATGAATGGTCATCTCGTCCTGCATAGCTCGTTGTCTACCGATATCTCCTCTTAGATGGCTCAACAGCATCTAAATGAACCTATCCAAAATGGAACTCTTCACCGTAACCCCCTTTATCTCCACCCTGATCTTTCTCATCTAGACACATGGTTCTAATCAGACCTTTGATTCCTTTGTTCTCCTTGTCCAATGCAGACCTGTTGCTTTTATCACTTCTGCCCTCCACTCTAGTCCAAGTCTCTTTTATCACTACTCTGAATAACTGTTCTTAAGAAATTCCTTAACAGGTAAAAAAGAAAGAAAAAAGAAAAAAAAAGAAAGAAAATGCAGAAGATCCAGAGATTAAATTGCCAACATCTGCTGGAGCATAGAAAAAAGCAAGAGAGTTCCAGAAAAACATCTACTTCTGTTTCTGTGATTATGCTAAAGACTTTGACTATGTAGATCACAACAAACTGGAAAATTCTTAAAGAGATCAAAATGTCAGACACCTGACCTGCCTCGTGTGAACCCCATATTCAGGTCAAGAAGCAACAGTTAGAATTATACATGAAACAATGGACTAGTTCCAAATTGGGAAAGAAGTAAGTCAAGGCTGTATATTGTCACTCTGCTTATTTAACTTACACGCAGAGCACATCATGTGAAATGCCGGGTTGGAGGAAGCACAAGCTGCAAGAAAAGCTATGATAAACCTAGACAGCATATTAAAAAGCAGAGACATTACTTTGCCTACAAAGGTCTGTATGGCCAAAGTTATGGCTTTTTCAATGTCATGTATGGATGTGAGAGCTGGACAATAAAAAAGGCTGAGTGCTGAAGAAATGATGCTTTTGAACTGTGATGCTGGAGAAGACTCTTGAGAGTCCCTTGGACTGCAAGGAGATCAAACCAGTCAATCCTGGAGGAAATCAATTGTGAATACTCAATGGAAGCACTGATGCTAAAGCTGAAAGTCCAAAACTTTGGCCACCTGATGTGAAGAGCTGACTCACTGGAAAAGACCCTGATGCTAGGAGACTGAAGGCAGGAGGAGAAGGGGATGAAAGAGGATGAAAAGGTTGAATGGCATCACTGACTCAATGGACATAATTTTAGAAAGCTCCAGGAGATGGTGAAGGACAGGAAAGCCTGGCACGCTTCAGTTCATGGGTTTACAAAGAGCCGGACATGACTGAGCGACTGAACAACTTCTGCATTCTCACGGGTAACGGGTAAATTTTATGGTTCTCGATGCTGAAGACTTCTGATGTATGATGTGAGTTAAAAATATACAAAATCTACCCAGACTTTCAAAAAAGTGCCAATAAGCCTTCAGAATGGAGGAAAGCAGTCCTATTCTGAACTCCAGCCATTCCATATAAACCTCCTCTGACTTTCACTGTAATTTTGGGGGTAAAATCTTCTCCAGATGTTTCCTTATTTTTCAGAACTTTAGATTAAAACCCCTAGCTGACCTCTCCCCAACCCTACACACACATACACGAAATGCTTCGAGTCATGTGGCATAGTAGGTATTCAATGACCCAAAGTTTGTTATTAAATACATCCAAGTATATTCATTGTGCATAATGATTTAACAGTTCAAATGGAGACAAGTTTAACTAAGGAATTACTGATAAAAATACTTAAAAAAACTCCTCCTTTGTTAAAAAATCTAATTATACTAATTTTGATTGATAGTCCCAACACAAATACTACTTCTTTCAAGAATGCCTCTGTAGTGCTCAAGTGATACAGCACATTGAAAAAGAGGTCATGGATATAAATAGAACAGTGAATTAGCCTGGGAGCTACTCCCAAATGAGGGGAAATGGGTTCTAAATGCCTACCTAACAAAGGAAGTTCTTCTGATAAAACTCCTAGTGATCTAGGATTAATGCAAATTCCTAGTAGATTAATGCAAATTCCAGTTCCTGCCTAAGAATGTCAATCATGTGGAAAACAATATTGCCAAGCCTTAGACTGTTTATCACAAGGGTTATTAAATATTGAGATATGTTAGGATATTATATATAGATATAGATGAGCTTCCCTGATGGCTCAATGATGAAGAATCTACCTACAATGCAGGAGACACGGATTCGGTCCCTGGGTTGGGAAGATCCCTTGGAGAAGGAAATGGCAACCCACTCCAGTATTCTTGCCTGGGAAATTCCATAGACAGAGGAAAAGCCTGGCAGCCTATAGATTATGAGGTTGCAAAAGTGTCAGCCATGACTTAGCAACTAAATAACTATGATACATATAGATGATAGATTAATAGATAATTTTTTTCTGGTCAAAATTTTGCTATAAATCCTCAAGTTAGATGTGGCAATGAAAATTTCTTTCTGCTACATAGCAGATTCTCCTGTAAGACCTTCAATAATATGCCTCTAATATCCTACACTGTCATCCTAATTTATTCCATGTTTCAAGTTATATAAATAACTCAATGTTATTTGCAAACTTTCTGTACTTCCACCGCCTATATTTATACCCAGTTATCTCTCTCCCTGGAATCCACATATTCACTGTTTATAAAATAATTATTGAGCTTATGATTTTTTAGAAGAAGTTTTCCAGAGATTCTTGACTTATCATAACTTTAATGTGTCCCTAGAGAATAGTGAATGTCTGCTGTATTTTCAGTAAATACATAATTAGTGCTAAATCATGTTAGTTGATGTCACAAAAGTGAATGGCTTCAAGACTTACTACAAAGCTACAGTAATTTGGAAAATATGGTATCAGTAAAAGAATACATAAAAAGATCAGGAAACAGAATAGAGTCCAGAAGCAGACCTCATAAATATAGTCCACTGATCTTTGACAAAGGGACAAAGGGAACACAATGGAGCAAAGACAGTGTCTTTAACAACCGGACATCTACATACAAAAATATGAATCTAGACACCTATCAAAAATTTAAGTAAAAATGGAGAGTAGATCTCAGTGCAAAATAAAAACCTATGCAACTCCTAGAAGATAACATAAGAGAAAAACTAGATGACCTTGGCTATGGTGATGCTTTTTTTGATAACACCACAAAAGATACAATCTATGAAAGAAAGAAGTGATAAACTGGACTATATTGAAACTAAAAATTTTTGTCCTGAGAAAAATAATGTCTAAAGAATTAGAGGATACAGCACATGGAGAAAATATTTGGGAAAACATATCCGATAAAGGATTATTATCTAAAATATTTAAATAGCTCAACAATAAAGAAAAAATCCAAAGTAAAAATTAGTCTAAGACCGTAATACACACTTCACAGAGAAGATATATAGATTGCAAATAAACATATTAAAAGATGGTCCATATTATATATCATCAAAATGAAAGTGAAGTCACTTAGTCATTCTGACTCTGCAACTTTATCTACTGTAGCCTGCCAGGCTTCACTGTCCATGGGATTTTCCAGGCAAGAGTACAGGAGTAGGTTGCCATTTTCTTCTCCAGGAGATCTTCCTGATCCAAGGATATATCATCGGGGAAATGCAAATTTGAACACAGTGAGGTACCATTATAAGCTTATTTGAATGATAAAAATCCTGAACACTGACTGTGTTGTTGATGAGGATATGGAGCAACAGGAACTCAGACATTGCTGATGGAATTAAAATGGTACAGCCTCTTTCCACTGGGAGAAATACCAATAACCTCAGCTACACAGATGACACTACCCTTACTGCAGACAGTGAAGAGGAACTAAGCAGCCTTTTGATGAAGGTGAATGAGGAGAGTGAAAAAGCTGGCTTAAAACTCAACATTCAAAAAATGAAGATCATGGCATCCAGTCCCATCACTTCATGGCAAACAGACGGGGAAATGATGGAAACAGTGACAGACTTTATTTTCTTGGGCTCCAAAATCTCTGTGGAGGGTGACTACAGCCATAAAATTAAAAGACGTTTGCTCCTTGGAAGAAAAGCTATGACAACTCTAGACAGTATATTAATAGGCAGAGACACTACCTTGCCAACAAAGGTCTATCTAGTCAAAGCTATGGTTTTTCCAGTAGTCATGCAGGGATGTGAGATTTGGACCATAAAGAGGGCCTGAGCGCTGAAGAATTGATGCTTTTGAACTGTGGTGTTGGAGAAGACTCTTACACTGCAAGATCAAACTAATCAATCCTGGAGGAAATCAATCCTGAATATTCATTGGAAGGACTGATGCATCCACCTGATGCAAAGAGCCGACTCACTGGAAAAGTCCCTGATGCTGGGAAAGATTGAAGGCAGGAAGAGAAGGAAATGACAGATGACAAGATGGTTGGATGGCATCACTGACTCAATGGACATGAGTTTGAGATAATCCGGGAGATGGGGAAGGACATGGAAGTCTGGCATGCTGCAGTCCGTGTGGCTGCAAAGAGTCTGACATGACTGAGTGATGGAACAACAATAACAACAGCCTCTTTGGAAGACAGTTTGTTTTTTTCTTACACTATTATACAAATTCTTATGACACAATCTTTTCAGCAATCAGTATTTACCCAAAGAAGTTGAAAATATATATGCAAAAATTTACATATGGAAGCAAGTGAGATATCCTTCAGTAGGTGAGTAAATAAACTGGTACACTCAGACCATGGAATATTATTAAAGAAATGTTATTGAGTCATGACAAGACAGAGGAATCTTAGATGAATGTAACTAAGTGAAACAAGTCAATCTGAAAGGTCTACACGTTATATAATTTCAACTATACAACATTCTGTGAAAGACAGAATTATGGAGACAATAAAATTTTGTTGCTGGAGGTTGAGAGAGATGAGTCAAGAAGCACAGAGGATTTTTAGGGCGGTGGATATATTCTGTACAATACTATAATGATGGATATACATCACTACATATTTGCCCAAATCCATACAATGTACAATGTCAAAACTACCAACTTGCTGATTATGACATGTCAATGGGTTCATTCTTCATTACTCATCATTCTAGTGAGTGATGTTTATAGTGTAGAAGGCTATGCATGTGTAAGGTTACTGGGATAATGGGAAATTTCTGTACCCTCTGCTCAGTTTTATTGTAAAGCTAAAATTACCCTAAAAAATAAAATCTTTTTTTAAGTGAATAGTGTGGACAAATTAGCAAATTAAATGGAAATACTTCTTTAAGAATTTGATTTTTTAAAAGATAATTAAACTTCTGTAAATCCTACCATCCTCAGATTATCTATGTAAAAGCTAGCTTTTACCCCCTCAAATTAAATATGGTTTAAACAATACACTTTTCCTTAAAAAAAATAAAAAGTACATTTTCCCCAAACTTTCATGGGTCAAACTTCTTCTAAATCCATCTTCATGCCATATCTTTTCTGAAAGTATTTGTGATTTTTCAATGCAAATAGGATGCCATCATTGTTTCTTTTAGAACCAGAATTAAACTTGGTTTCTTCATCTTTTATACTGCAGTCATTTGTGTTCCCACTTTCTCTAATATCATCCTATCTAGACTGTTAAGTCTAATTTTGAAGGCAGAAACAATGCTTTAGTTATCTTTTCACTTTTAAAATATTTTTCTATTGTATTTTTTACTATCAAGACCCTGGTTTTCTTTCTCAGACTATTAATTTTATTGAAGCACAATTGCTTTACAATATTGTATTAGTTTCTGCTGTACAACAAGGTGAATCATCTATATGTATACATATATCCCATTCTTCTTGAATCTCTGTCTGGTCCCATCTCCCACACCACCATTCTAGGTCTTCACAGAGCAACAAGCTGAGCTCCCTATGTTACACAGCAGCTTCCCAGTCAGTTCAGGGGCTCAGTCATGTCTGACTCCTTGCAACCCAATGGACTGCAGCATGCCAGGCCTCCCTGTCCATCACCAACCCTCTGAGTTTACTCAAACTCATGTCCATTGAGTCGGTGATGCCACCCAACCATCTCATCCACTGTTGTCCCCTTCTCTTCTCTCCCTCAATCTTTCCCAGCACCAGGGTCTTTTCAAATGAATCAGTTCTTTGCATCAGGTGACCAAAGCATTGAAGCTTCAAAATCAGTCCTCCTGATGAATATTCAGGACTGATTCCCTTTAGGATTTCCTTTAGGACTGGTTGGATCTCCTTGCAGTCCAAAGGACTCTCAAGAGTCTTCTCCATCACCACAGTTCAAAAGCATCAATTCTTCAGCGCTCAGCTTTCTTTACAACTCTCACATCCATACATGACTTCTGGAAAAACCATAGCCTTGACTAGAGAGGTCTTTTTTGGCAATGTAATGTCTCTGCTTTTTAATATGTTGTCTAGGTTGGTCATAACTTTTATCCCAAGGAGTAAGTGTCTTTTGATTTCACGGCTGCAGTCACCATCTGCAGTGATTTTGGAGCCCCTCAAAAATAATGCCTGCCGCTCTTTCCCTTGTTTCCTCATCTATTTGCCATGAAGTGATGGGACTGGATGCCGTGATACTATTTTTCAGAATGTTGAGCTTTAAGTCAACTTTTCACCCTCCTCTTTCACTTTCATCTAGAGGCTCTTTAGTTCTTCACTTTCTGCCATAAATCTGGTGTCATCTGTATATCTAAGGTTATTGATATTTTCCCCAGCAACCTTGATTTCAGGTTGTGCTTCATCTAGCCCAGTGTATATCATGATGTATTCTGCATATAAGTTAAATAAGGAGGGTGACAGTATACAGCCTTGACATACTCCTTTTTCTATTTGGAACCAGTCTGTTGTTCCATGTCCAGTTCTAACTGTTGCTTCCTGACCTGCATACAGGTTTCTCAAGAGGTAGGTCAGGTGGTCTGGTATTCCCATCTCTTTCAGAATTTTCCACAATTTGTGATGACTCACACAGTAAAAAGCTTTGGCATAGTCAATAAAGCAGAAATAGATGTTTTTCTGGAATTCTCTTGCTTTTTCAATGATCCAACGGATGTTGGCAATTGGATCTCTGGTTCCTCTGCCTTTTCTAAATCCAGCTGGAACATCTGGAAGTTCATGGTTTACGTACTACTGAAGCCTGGTTTGGAGAGTTTTTATCATTATTTTACGAGAGTGTGAGATGAGTGCAATTGTGCAGTAGTTTGAGAATTCTTTGGCATTGCCTTTCTTTTTGTTTAATATAAATTTATGTATTTTCATTGGAGGTTACTTTACAATATTGTATTGGTTTTGCCATGCATCAACATGAATCTGCAACAGGTATACACATGTTCCCCATCTTGAAACCCCACCCACCTTCCTCCCCGTACCATCCCTCTGGGTCATCCCAGTGCACCAGCCCCAAGCATCCAGTATCATGCATTGAACCTGAATTGGCGATTCATTTCATATATGATATTATACATGTTTCAATGCCATTCTCCCAAATATTCTCACCCTCTCCCTCTCTCACAGAGTCCAAAAGACTATTCCATACATCTGTGTCTCTTTTGCTATCTCACATACAGGATTATTGTTACGATCTTTCTAAACTGCATGTATATGCATTAGTATACTGTATTGGTGTTTTTCTTTCTGGCTTACTTCACTCTGTATAATCGGCTCCAGTTTCATCCATCTCATTAAAACTGATTCAAATGTATTCTTTTTAATGGCTGAGTAATACTCCATCGTGTATATGTACCACTGTTTTCTTATCCATTTGTCTGCTGATGGACATCTAGGTTGCTTCCATGTCCTGGCTATTATAAACAGTGCTCTGATGAACATTGGGATACACGTGTCTCTTTCAATTCTGGTTTCCTCGGTGTGTACGCCAAGCAGTGGGATTGCTGGGTCATAAGGCAGTTCTATTTCCAGTTTTTAAAGGAACCTCCAGACTGTTCTCCATAGTGGCTGTACTAGTTTGCATTCCCACCAACAGTGTAAGAGGTTCCCTTTTCTCCACATCCTCTCCAGCATTTATTGCTTGTAGACTTTTGGATCGCAGCCATTCTGACGCGTGAAATGGCACCTCACTGTGGTTTTCATTTGCATTTCTCTGATAATGAGTGATATTGAGCATCTTTTCATGTGTTTGTTAGCCAGCTGTGTCTTCTTTGGAGAAATGTCTATTTAGTTCTTTGGCCCATTTTTTGATTGGATCATTTATTTTTTCTGGAATTGAGCTGCAGGAGTTGCTTGTATATTTTTGAGATTAGTTGTTTGTCAGTTGCTTCATTTGCTATTATTTTTTCCCATTCTGAAGGCTGTCTACTCACCTTGCTTCTAGTTTCCTTTGTTGTGCAGAAGCTTTTAAGTTTAATTATGTCCCATTTGTTTATTTTTGCTTTTATTTCCAATATTCGGGGAGGTGGGTCATAGAGGATCCTATCTTGATTTATGTCAGAGAGTGTTTTGCCTATGTTCTCCTCTAGGAGTTTTATAGTTTCTGGTCTTACGTTTAGATTTTTAATCCATTTTAAGTTTATTTTTGTGTATGGTGTTAGAAAGTGTTCTAATTTCATTCTTTTACAGGTGGTTGACCAGTTTTCCCAGCACCACTTGTTAAAGAGATTGTCTTTTCTCCATTGTATATTCTTGCCCCCTTTGTCAAAAATAAGGTATCCATAGGTGTGTGGATTTATCTCTGGGCTTTCTATTTTGGGCAAATTCTTCCAGAAAATTGCAGAGGAAGGTAAACTTCCAAACTCATTCTATGAGGCCACCATCACCCTAATACCAAAACCTGACAAAGATGCCACACACACAAAAAGAAAATTATAAGCCAATATCACTGATGAACATAGATGCAAAAATCCTTAACAAAATTCTAGCAATCAGAATCCAACAACACATTAAACAGATCATACACCATGACCAAGTGGGCTTTATCCCAGGGATGCAAGGATTCTTCAATATCCACAAATCAATCAATGTAATTCACCACATTAACAAATTGAAAAATAAAAGCCATATGATTATCTCAGTAGATGCAGAGAAGGCCTTTGACAAAATTCAACATCCATTTATGATAAAAAAAAAAAAAAACACCTCTCCAGAAAGCAGGAATAGAAGGAACATATCTCAACATAATAAAAGATATATATGACAAACCCACAGCAAACATTATCCTCAATGGTGAAAAACTGAAAGCATTTCCCCTACAGTCAGGAACAAGACAAGGGTGTCCACTTTCACCGCTAGTATTCAACATAGTTCTGGAAGTTTTGGCCACAGCAATCAGAGCAGAAAAGTAAATAAAAGAAATCCAAACTGGAAAAGAAGAAGTAAAACTCTCACTGTTTGCAGATGAAATGACCCTCTACATAGAAAACCCAAAAGACTCCACCAGAAAATTACTAGAGCTAATCAATGAATATAGTAAAGTTGCTGGATATAAAATCAACACACAGAAATCCCTTGCATTCCTATACACTAATAATGAGAAAATAGAAAGGGAAGTTAAGGAAACAATTTCATTCACCATTGCAATGAAAAGAATAAAATACTTAGGATATATCTACCTAAAGAAACTAAAGACCTACATACAGAAAACTATAAAGCACTGGTGAAAAAAATCAAAGAGGACACTAATAGATGGAGAAATATTTCATTTTCATGGATTGGGAGAATCAATATAGTGAAAATGAGTATACTACCCAAAGCAATATATAGATTCAATGCAATCCCTATCACATTACCAACGGTATTTTTCACAGAGCTAGAATAAATAATTTCACAGTTTGTATGGAAATACAAAAAACCCTTGAATAGCCAAAGCAATCTTGAGAAGAATGAAACTGGAGGAATCAACCTGCCTGATTTCAGGCTCTACTACAAAGCCACAGTCATCAAGACAGTATACGGTATTGGCACAAAGACAGAAATATAGGTCAATTATGAACTGAGCTTCCAGTCCTGTGCCACTGCTGAGTTTTCTAAATTGCCAGCATATTGAGTGCAGCACATTCACAGCATCATCTTTTAGGATTTGAAATAGCTCACCTGGAATTCCATCACTTACACCAGGTTTGTTCTTAGTGATGCTTCCTAAGATCCATTTGAGTTCACATTCCAGGATGTCTGGCTCTAGGTGAGTGATCACATCATTGTGATTATCAGGGTCATGAAGATCTTTTTTATATAATTCTTCTGTGTATTCTTGCCACCTCTTCTTAGTGTCTTCTGCTTCTGTTAGGTCCATACCATTTCTGTCCTTTGTTGAGCCCATCTTTGCATGAAATGTTCCCTTGGTCTCTAAATCTAATTCTCTTGAAGAGATTTCTAGTCTTTCCCACTCTATTGTTATCCTCTGTTTCTTTGCACTGATCATGGAGGAAGGGTTTCTTATCTCTCCTTGCCATTCCTGGGAACTCTGCATTCAAATAGGTATATCTTTTCTTTTCTTCTTTACTTTCCACTTCTCTTCATTTCACAGCTATTTGTAAGGCCTCCTCAGACAGCCATTTTACTTTTTCTTAGGGATGGTCTTGATCCTTGTCTCCTGTACCCCCATCCATCAACAGAATATTGGATTAAAGATTTACTGAGCATGGCCCTGCCCATCAGAACAAGACCCAGTTTTCTCCTCAGCAGCTTCCCACTAGCTATCTATCTTGTGCATGGCAGTATATATATGTCAGTCCCAATCTCCCAAATTGCCCCACCACCCTTCAACAACTCTGTGGGCTCACATGTCTGTTCTCTACATCTTTGTCCCTTTTCCTGCCCTGCAAGTAACTTCATCTGTACCATTTTTCTAAATTAGTTTTAAGATATATTTTAAGTCCAATAGGGCCTAGTACCTTGCTAACATAATAGACATGTAGAGAATTATGATTGAGTCAAGTTGCATTATAAATGCATATAGGAAGAGCTAGGTCAATATAGACAATGTGTGAATTACCTTTGCAAATTATAGTCATTGTTACATGGCTCTAAAACATTCAGTCAATATAGTTCAAGCCTACATAATTCCCAAACAAGAACATACACAGGTGACCAGGTGATTTGCATGAATGATGAAAGAGAAATGTTTCCAATATTAAGTAGACAAAACTGACCACTTATTTCAAGATTCCAGCACTGACTCTTGTACATATCTAACCAGTCCAGGTAATGGTATCACCACCCTTCAACTGAATTATGGCATTAATATCCTTATGTTTGACTATTTCCCACTCACCCCTCTGATACTACTGTTGAAATGATTTCTTTTAAAGCACATCTACTTGGGTCACTCTTGTATTAAAAATTCTTCAATGTCTTCACCTTGCTTTTATGACTAAGAACATAAACACGGAAATAAAGTTCAGTAAATACCTATACATTCTACCTCCTACCTACTTATTATATAGTTAGCTCGTCTTACTGTTCTCTCCCCTTCATGGACCACCGCCTTATCACAGCAAAAGGACTTTCTTAACTCAATGGAGCTATCAGTAATGCCATGCAAGGCCACCCAAGGCAGACAGGTCATAGTGGAGAGTTCTGACAAAATGTGGTTCACTGGAGGAGGAAATGGTAAGCCACTCCAGTATTCTCACCCCAGAAACCCATGAACGGTATAAAAAAGTAAAAAGATACAGAAGATACAAAGATACAAAAGACACAAAAAGATACAACAAGACATCAGCAGATAAGCCCCCAGGTTGAAAAGTGTCCACTATACTACTGGGGAAGAGTAGATGCTATTACTAATAGCCCCTAAAAGAATGAAGTGGCAGACTAAATTGGAAATGATGCTCAGTTGTGGATGTATCTGGCAGTGAAAGTAAAATCTGATGCTGTAAAGAACAATACTGTATAGGAACCTGGAATGTTTGGTCCATGAATGTGGTCAAGCAGGAAATGGCAAGAGTGAACATCGGCATCCTAGGAATCAGTAACTAAAATGGATGGGAAGGGGCAAATTTAATTCAGATGACCATTATATCTACTACTATGGGCAAGAATCCCTTAGAAGAAGTGAAGGAGCATTCATAGACAACAAAAGAGTCTGAATCCAGTACTTTGGCGCAGTCTTAAAAACGGCAGAATGATCTTGGTTCATTTCCAAAGGAAACCACTCAACATCACAGTAATCCAGTCTATGCAGCAACCACTGATGCTGAAGAAGATAAATTTAACCTGTTCTATGAGACCTACAAGACCTTCTAGTGGTGGTGGTGGTTTAGTCACCAAGTCGTGTCTGACTCTTGTGACTCCACGGACTATAGCCCACCAGGCTCTTCTGTCCATTGGACTTTCCAGGCTGGAGTGGGTTCCCATTTTCTTCTTTTCTTCTCCAGGAGACCTTCCTGACTCAAGGAGCCAATCCATGTCTCCTGTACTGCAGACAGACACTTTAATGACTGAGCCACCAGGACTTTCTAGAACTAACACCAAAAAAGAGAGAGAGAGAGAGAGAGAGAGAGAGAGAGAGAGGGAGAGAGAGATGTCCTTTTTATCATAGAGGATTGGAATGCAAAAGTAGAGGGCAAGTTTGGACTTGGAATACTAATGAAGCAGGCAAAGGCTAACAGAATTTTGCCAAGAAAACACACTGGTCATAGCAAACACCCTCTTTCAACAACACAAGAGATGATTCTCACATGAACATCACCAGATGGTCACTACCAAAATCAGACTGATTATATTCTTTGCAGCCAAAGTTGAAGATATTCTTTACAGTCAGCAAAAACAAGACCTGAAGCTGACTGTGGATCAGATCATCATCTCCTTTTGGCAAAATTCAGGCTTAAACTAAAGAAAGTGGGGAAAACCACTAGGCCATTCAGGTATGATCTAAATTAAATCCCTTATGATTATACAGTATGAGTGACAAATAGATTCAAGGGATTAGATCTTAAAGTATCTGAAGAACAATGGATGGAGATTTGTAACATTGTACAGGAAATGGTGACCAAAACCATCCCCAAGAAAAAGAAATGCAACAAGGCAAAAGGGTTGTCTGAGGAGATCTTACAAATAATGGTGAGAAAAGAAGAGAAATGAAAAGAGAAGAGAAGGAGAAAAGGAAACAAATACCATCTATATGCAGAGTTCCAAACAGTAGCAAGGAGAGGTAAGAAAACCTTCTTAAGTAAACAATGCAAAGAAATAGAAGAAAACAATAGAATGGAAAATACTAGAGATATCTTCAGAGAAGTAGAGACCAAGGGAACAGTTCATGAAAAGATGGGCTCAATAAAGGACAGAAACAGTATAGGCCTAACAGAAGCAGAAGAGATTAAAAAGAGGTGGCAAGAACACACAGAAGAACTATACAAAACAGTATCCACAATGGTGTGATCACTCACCAAGAGCCAGACATCCTGGAGTGTGAAATCAAGGGGACCTTAAGAAGCATTAACACCAATAAAGAGAGTGGAAATGATGGAATTCCAGCTGAGCTATTAGAAAAACTGAAAGATGACAGTGTTAAGGTGCTGCAATCAATATGTCAGAAAATTTGGAAAACTCAACAGTGGCCACAGGACTAGAAAATGTCATTTGTCATTCCAATCCCCCAAAAGGGCAATACCAAAGAATGTTCAAGCTACTGCACAACTGCACTCATTTCACATACTAGCAAGGTCATGCTCAAAATCCTTCAAGGTGGGCATCAACAGAATGTGAACTAAATTTCCAAATGTACAAGCTGGATTTAGAAAAGGCACATGAACCAGAGCTTAAATTGCCAAGATCCACTGGATCATAGGAAGAGCAAGGGCATTTCAGAAAATCATCTCCTTCTGTTTCACTGAGTAAACTAAAGCCTTTGACTGTGTGGCTCAAACAAACTGTGGAAAACTCTTAAAGAGATAGGAATACCAAACCACTTTACCTCCTGAGATGTATATGCAGGTCAAGAAGCAACAGTTAGAACTGGACATGGAATAACGGGGAAAGGAGTATGTCAAGGCTGTATATTTTCACCCTGCTTATTTAACTTATATACAGAAAATATTATGCAAACTGCCAGGCTGGATGAATCTCAAGCTGGAGTCTAGATGCCTGAAGAAATATCAATAACTTCAGATATCCAGATGATATTATTCTAGTGGAGGAAAGTGAGGAGGAACTAAAGAGCCTCTTGCTGAAGGTGAAAAAGGAGAGTGAAAGAGCTGGCTTAAATCTCAGCATTAAAAAAACTAAGATCATGGCATCCAGTCCCATCATTCATTGCAAACAGAAGGGGAGAAAGTGGAAGCAATGACAGATTTTATTTTTTTGGTCTCCAAAATAACTGTGAGCAGTGACTGCAGCCATGAAAAGATGTTTTCTCCTTGGAAAGAAAACTATGACAAACCTAGACAGCATATTAAAAATCAGATATATCACTTGTTAACAAAGGTCAAAACTATGGTTTTTCTCGTGAAAAGTGAAAGTGAAGTCGTTCAGTCGTGTCCGACTCTGTGACCCCGTGGACTATAGCCCGCCAGGCTCCTCTGTCCATGGGATTCTCCAGTCGTAGTCATGTACAAATGTGAGAGTTGGACCACAGACAAGGCTGAGCACCAAAGAATATATGCTTTCAAACTGTGGGGCTGGAGAAGGCTCTGGCAAGTCCCTTGGAAAGCTAGGATTTCATGCCACCCAATCCTAAAGGAAATAAACCCTGAATATTCATTATAAGGACTGATACTGAAGTTCCAATACTTTGTCCACCTGATGTGAAGCTTTGACTCATTGGGAAAGACCCTGATGCTGGAAAAAACTGAAGGAGAACATTGCAGCAGATGATGAGATATTTAGATAGCATCACCAACTCAATGGACATGGATTTGAGAAAATTCCAGGACAGAAGAGCCTGGTGTCTACAGTCCATGGGGTCACAAAGATTCAGACACAATTCAGTGACTGAACACCAACAACAAGATGTAATAGTTCATCTAAAATTGTCACAAGATTGTTTTATCATTCACTTACTGTCTGACAAAAAATGTGACATAAATGGTATTTCTAAAGTCACTATATAACTACATGCCACTGGTTGGATAAGTGAAGCAATACTGAGTGACAGATGCACTACTTTGACGGTGAAATGAAAATAAAATAGTCCATAAATGGTGGGTGACCAGGAGCACTGTTTAGCAACAAAATAATGCAGAATGGAATGCCCTTCTCCAAGCAATATTTCTCTATCTCTAGGATACTGTGGTTTAAAGATCAGTCCTGGAAAATGACATTTGTAACCAGGTTTTTGGCTTACTCTTCTGCACAACAGGAAGAGACTCTTTGGCTATGATTTTAAGGGTTTTGGGGTTTTCTGAATAATAATCTAAGAGAGACTTCAGCTTCATATCAACAGAAGCACTGCCATCAAACAACAGTCAGCATATCCTTTGCTGTTTTATGGACGGACATCAACTTTTCCTCTATGCTGGCGTAACTTTGGTCTGGCATTTTCTTCCAGTACAATCTTGTCTCATCCACATTAAAAACATGCTTGTGTAAATACACACCTTAATCAATAATTTCTCAAAGCATTTCAGGAATTCCTGAGCAGCCATCATATCTGCATTTTCTTCTTCGCTACTTACTTTTAATTTGTGAAGTTTGGCTCAAGCCTTAAGCCAGTAAAACCTGTCATGGCTGACATTAAAAAACGTTCCCTCTGATTCTTTGCCATGTTTATTCTTCAAGTCCTCATAAAGACTATTAGCTTTCTCTTGAATTAGCATTAAAATGAGTGGGACCGATTGTTGATGCTGCATCTGAGAATTTTCTCCATCTGCTCCATCATTTTTCCACATTTCATTGATATTATTTTCAACATCAATGGCACAGCAGACTTCACATGTTCCATGATCTTGCTCTTTAGAATCATGTCAATGGTTCAACAATTCATGTTATAAGAATGAGTGATGTCTACCATTTTTTTTTTTTTGCTTCACTTAACTCTCTCAATTATTTCACTTTTGTTTCCATTGTTATTGCTTGGTTCTTCTTAGTGGTACCAGCTATATCACCATTGCTATTACATTTGCTTTTACATTTCCAGATACCTTGGGCTTGAAGTAAAGATACTATCCTACTGTACTCTATATACTACCCTCCAGTATAGGACACAAAAGCACACCATTGTAGAGGATGCATGCTGGTACAATGTATGCCAGACACATAAACTAGCTTACATGACTGGACATGTGAACACAAATTCCCATCTTTGAAGTTCACAATTTGAAGACTTATATGTAGGTGATGTACAGTACCAGTGGACAGTTCCTAGGGAGGAATATACAGTGGGATATGTGTGGTGACTAAACAAAATATCAGTGGGCCAACAATGAGATCAAAGAGGAGATCAGAAAATACTTTAAGACAAATGACAATGAAAACACAATTGTACAAAATCTATGGACTTCAACAAAAGCAGTCTTAAGAGGCAAATTCATAGCAAAACAGGACTTCCTCAAAAAACAACCTAACCTACAATCCAAAGGATTATGAAAATAACAAATAATATTAATTCAGCAGAAAGAAATAATAAAGTTCAAGGAGGAAATAAATAAAATGGAGGAAAAAAGCAGAAAAAATAAATTAAAACATATATAGAATAACAGAAATCACCCAATCAGAAAGCAGAGAGAAAATTTAAAAAATGGAAGCAGCACATGAGACCTATGAGATAATATAAAGCATGGAATCTACACCTAGTAGGAATCCCAGAAAAAAGAACAAGAAAATGGAATAAAAGATGACCCAAAGTTGGCCATCCCCTATATATATCAAAACCAGACAAAGATACTACTAAAAAATAAAATATAGCCCCAAATCTTTGTTGAATATAGATGAAAAAAACCCTCAACACAACATTAGCAAACCAAACACAATAACACATAAAAAGGGTTATACAGCATGATCAAATTGAATTCACTTCTAATCACAAGGATGGCTAAATATATGCAGATCAATAAATGTAGTACACCACATTAAGAAAAGACAAAAACCACAAGATCATCTCAATAGGTAGAAAAAAAGCATTTGATAAAATTCAGTATCCATTCATGATAAAAACTGTCTCCAAAGTGGGTACTGAGGGAACATATATCAGCATAATAAAAGTCACTTATGATAACCCACAGCCAAAATAATACTCAACACTGAAAAACTAGAAGCTTCCTGCTATATTCTGGAACAAAACAAGGATGACGTTCCCACCACTTCTATTCAACATAGTAGTGGATGTCTTAGAGGAATCAGATAGGGAAAAGAAAGAAAAGATATCCAAATGTGAAAGGAAGGTAAAATTGTCATTATATGTAGATGACATGATACTCTATATAGAAAACCTGAAAGACTCCACATAAAAATGACTAGAACTGATAAATAAATTAATCAGTGTAACATGATACAAGGTTAATGTACAGAAACATTTTGCATTTCTTTGCACTACAATGAAATATTGGGCTTCCCTGATAGCTCAGTTGGTAAAGAATCCACCTGCATTATAGGAGACCCCGTTTGGATTCTTGGGTTGGGAAGATACACTGCAGAAGGGATAGGCTAGCCACTCCAGTATTCTTGGGCTTCCCTGGTGGCTCAGCTGGTAAAGAATTTGCCTGCAATGTGAGAGACATGGGTTCAATCCCCGGGTTGGG
The DNA here is from genome assembly GCA_006408675.1 of Madoqua kirkii. Taxonomy (NCBI): domain Eukaryota; kingdom Metazoa; phylum Chordata; class Mammalia; order Artiodactyla; family Bovidae; genus Madoqua; species Madoqua kirkii. The sequence goes on from SJYC01100478.1 coordinate 24,766, forward strand.
AAGATTCCCCGGAGAAGGGAACAAGCTACCCACTCCAGTATTCTAGCCTGGAGAATTCCATGGACTGTGTAGTCCATGGGGTTGCAAAGATTCAGACGTGACTAAGTGACTTTCAGTTTCACAAAGAACATCAGAAGGAGAAAGTAAAAAAAAATGCTTAAAATAAGATCAACAGTAAAGTAGAATATCTAGGAGTACACCTGACCAAGGAGGTGAGAAACTGATATGCTGAGAACTATAAAACATATATGAAGGAAACTGAAGGTGATTAAAGAAACAGAAAGATATCTAATACTCTTGGATTGGAAAATTTAATATAATTAAAGTGGCCATACTACCCAAAGAAATCTATAAAGTGAACCTTATCAAATTACCCATGAAACTTTCACAAAACTAGATCAAATAATCCTAAAATCTATATGCAACCATAAAAGAACCAGGATTACCAAAACAATATTGAGGGGGGAAAAAAATCAAAACAATGTGGTATAGGTACAAAAACAGATGGATCAATGGAAAAGACTAGAGAACCTAGAAATAAACCCACTCAATTAGTCTTCAACATAGGTTAGAAAATACAATGGAGAAAAGATAGTCTCTTCATCATGTGGTATTGGGAAAACTGGGCAGCTACATGTAGATCAGTGAGGTTAGTCTATTCTCTCATATTGTATAAAAAATAAGTTCAAAATGGTTTAAGATTATATATATAAGACATGATACCATAAAATTCCTAGACATGAACATAGGGGGAAATGCTCTTTGAGATAAATCATAGAAATATTTTATTAGATCATTTTTCCAAGACAAAATAAATAGAAACAAAATAAATAAATGAGGCCTAATCAAACAAGAGATTTTTTTAATAATAGAGGAAACCATAAACAAAGCAAAAAGACAGTCTACAGACTGGGAGAAAATATTTGCAAACAATGTGACTGACAAAGTCTATTTCCATATATACATATCTCATAGAACTATAAATATACATATATAAACAAACCAGTCAAAAAATGCACAAAAGACCTAAATCGATTTCTCCAAAGAAGACATACAGATAACCTCAACATTGCTACTTATTAGAGAAATGTAAATACTTATTAGAGAACTGAAATTAAAACTACAATGAGGTTTTACAACCTTTTACCTGTAAAAATGGACATCGTCATACAAATAATAAAAGCTGGAGAGACAGTAGAAAAAAGAAAATCCTGCTACACTGTTGATGGGAATGTAAATTAGTGCAGCCACTATAGAAAATAGTCTGGAGGTTCCATCAAAAACTAAAAATTATCATATGATTCAGCAATCTCACTCCTGAACATATACCTGGAAAAGGTAAGAACTCTAATTCAAAAAGCAATGCACTCCACTAATCAAGAAATGGAAGCTACCCAGCTGTCCACCAACAGAGGAGTGGATAAAGAAAATGTGGCTTATATACACAATGGAATATTATACCATCAAAAGAATGAACTATTAATACTATCATTTGTAGCAACATGGATGGAACTAGAAATTGTCTTACTGAGTGAGATGAGTCAAAGATAAATAATATATGATATCACTTATATGTGGAATCTAAAACAATAACAGAAATAAACTTATTTACAAAACAGAAATTGACTCACATACATATACATACTAGTATCAGAGATAAACTAAAAACACCTGGCTTGGTTGATACATTCCTTTGCTGTGCACACTATTTTAAGTTTAATCATTTGCATATTTTTTGCTTTTGTTTCCATTATCCTAGTTGATGGATCTCAAAAAAATATATTGCTGAAATTTGTGTCAAACAGTGTTCGATGTTTTTCTCTAGGAGTTTTATAGTATCCTGTCTTACATTTAAGAACTTAATCCATTTTGAGTTAGCTTTTGTGTATGGTGTTAGAGAATGTTCTAATTTTATTCTCTTACTAGTAGCTGTCCAGCCTTCCCAGCACCACTTATTAAAGAGACTGTATTTTCTCTGTCACATATCCTTGCCTCCCTTGTCATAGATTCATTGACCAAAACTGTTGAAATTTACCTCTGGGCTCTGTATTCAATTCCACTGATCGATTGTCGGTTTCTATGCCAGTGTCATACTCTTTTGATGACTGTAGCTTTGGAATATAGTGTGAAGTTAGGGAGCTCAATTCCTCCAGCTCTGTTTTTCTTTCTCAAGATTATTTTGGCACATTGCAGTCTTTTGTATCTCCTGACATGAATTTTAAAATCAGTTGTTCCTGTTTTGTAAAAAATGTCATTGGCATTTTGACAGGGATTGCTTTAAATCCATAGATTGTTTCCTTTGCTGTGCACACTATTTTAAGTTTAATCATTTGCATATTTTTTGCTTTTGTTTCCATTATCCTAGTTGATGGATCTCAAAAAAATATATTGCTGAAATTTGTGTCAAACAGTGTTCGATGTTTTTCTCTAGGAGTTTTATAGTATCCTGTCTTACATTTAAGAACTTAATCCATTTTGAGTTAGCTTTTGTGTATGGTGTTAGAGAATGTTCTAATTTTATTCTCTTACTAGTAGCTGTCCAGCCTTCCCAGCACCACTTATTAAAGAGACTGTATTTTCTCTGTCACATATCCTTGCCTCCCTTGTCATAGATTCATTGACCAAAACTGTTGAAATTTACCTCTGGCCTCTGTATTCAATTCCACTGATCGATTGTCGGTTTCTATGCCAGTGTCATACTCTTTTGATGACTGTAGCTTTGGAATATAGTGTGAAGTTAGGGAGCTCAATTCCTCCAGCTCTGTTTTTCTTTCTCAAGATTATTTTGGCACATTGCAGTCTTTTGTATCTCCTGACATGAATTTTAAAATCAGTTGTTCCTGTTTTGTAAAAAATGTCATTGGCATTTTGACAGGGATTGCTTTAAATCCATAGATTGCCTGGCATAGTACAGTCATTTTGACAATATTGATTCTTCCAACTCAAGGACATAATATATTTTTCTATCTATTTCAGTTTCTTTCATCAGTGTTTTTCATCAGTTTTCTGAGTGTGGGCCTTTTACCTCCTTAGGCAGATTTATTCCTAGGTATTTTATTCTTTTTGATGCAATTGTAAATAGGATTACTTCTCTAATTTCTCTTTCTGATATTTAATTGTATAGAGAAATATAACAGATTTATGTATATTAACTTTGTATAACTTTATCAAATTCATTGATGAGCTCTAGTAGTTTTCTAGTGGCCTATTTAGAATTTTCTATGTATAGTATCATATCATCTGCAGACAATAAAAGTTTTACTTCTTTTTCAATTTGGATTCCTTTTATTTCTTTTTCTTATATGACTGTTGTGGCCAGAACTTCCAAAAATGTAAAAGTGGTGAGAGTGGACATCTTTGTCTTGTCTTGATCTTAAAGGAAATACTTTCATATTTTCACCACTGAGTATGATGTATGATGTTAGATCTCTGGTTTTCATAAGTAGCTTTTATCATGTTGAGGTATGTCCCCTCCTTGCTAATCTACTGAACAGGAAGAAATATTTTCAGATGATATGACCAATAAGGAGTTAATATCCAACATACATAAACATCTTATAAAGCTCAACATCAAAAATATTAGCAACTTGATAAAAATGGATGATCAACAAGCACATGAAAAGATGCTCAGTATTGCTAATCAACAGGGAAATGCAAATCAAAGCCACAAGAATATATCACCTCACAGAGGTCAGAATAGCTATTATTAAAAAGAAAACAAAATATAAAAGTTGGTGAGCATGCAGGGAAAAGGGATCCCTCCTACACTGTTTAGTGGGCAAATATTGATAAATTGGTGCATCCACTCTGTAGGTAAACCGGTACCAGTTTCTCAAAAAACTAAATATAGAATTACCATATGACCTAGGAATTCCACTCCTGGGTATACATCAAAAAGAAACAAAAAGACTAATACAAAAATATTCATGAAGCCCAAAGTTCCTAGGAGCATTATTTATTATTTATAATTGCCAAGGAATGGAAGCAACCTAAGTGTCTAACAACAGATGAATGGGTAAAGAAGATGTGTTTTATGTAGACAATAGAACACTGCTCAGTAATAAAAACAATGTGGTTAAGAGTTGCCTATATTTCAGCAAGCTTATTTTATTTTTTGATAATAATGAATTTAAAAGACTAGTTCCATAGAATTTTTCCTTTCTGACAAATATATAAATCAACTCATAGCGAAAATTCACTCAAAGATCAGAAATACTTGTAGTCTGAATATTTCTAAATGAAAATTATCCATCACTTATTCTTGCTTAAACAGAAAAAATATTGCATGCTTGTAATTTAATGAAGATGATAATTTACCACTAGAATACTTTTATATAGATAACCAAACCCCATTACCTTATAAATATCCAAAAATCCACATTGGTGGTCGAATCTTGTGTACAGTTCATTCAGCATGCTGATGACTTGCATGGGGGTACACTGGGCACATATGGCCGTGAAGCCAACAATGTCTGAAAACAGCATGGTGACGTCATCAAACTTTCTGGCCTGCACTTGCTGCCCTTGCCACAATTGCTGGGCTACATCACCAGGGAAAATGGAGTATAGAAGATCCACTGTTTTCTTTTTCTCTTCTTCCAGGGCCTGGTGAGTTCTTTCTAAAGTTGCTTTTAATTTATCCATCCTCTTCTTCAGCCCATCCTGGGCCTTTGCCTGCTCGCCAACCAAGATAACATCTCGAGTAGCATCATGGATAGGGATGTCCGAGAGATGTAGCCCTCGTCCCATAAGTTCATCCAACTTGTCCACACATGGAGAACCCAAGAATAAAATGGAATTTGATTCCGAGACATGGATCATTTGTCCTTTAACTTCCATCACCTGCAAAATTAACATGGAATTTTAGTTAGCACTCTTCACATAGTAGGTTCACAAAAATTATCAGATGGAGAAGAAGAATAAGAAATTAGCCTTACAGACTTTCTCCATATAGGCAAATCTAACCAGTCTATTCTGAAGGAGATCAGCCCTGGGATTTCTTTGGAAGGAATGATGCTAAAGCTAAACCTCCAGTCCTTTGGCCACCTCATGCGAAGAGTTGACTCATCGGAAAAGACTCTGATGCTGGGAGGGTTTGGGGGGCAGGAGGAAAAGGGGATGACAGAGGATGAGATGGCTGGATGGCATCACTGACTCAATGGACGTGAGTGTGAGTGAACTCCAGGAGTTGGTGATGGACAGGGAGGCCTAGCGTGCTGCGATTCATGGGGTCACAAAGAGTCAGACACGACTGAGCGACTGAACTAAACTGAACTATGATTTGGGGGCAATGTAATTTATGATTCTAAATAGAAATATTTGTTATTGTTTCCCACTTGGCCACTTTCTTAAGAGAATGATCAAATGGAAAGAGAGATCAATGAGAATTGAAACAGAAAAACATTTTCATTCAAAATGAAATTGTACCCAGGTACATCATGAAACTGGTTCACCAACCAGTTCAAAAACTTTCAACTTGCTTAGTAATAATAAAATTTGGATAATTCCACCTGTCAAAATACTAGATTTAATTGTAATTAAAATAAAACTCAGAAAATAATTGTTTAATCATATGTAAGTCATTTTTTTTCATCTGTTGTAGTCCTATGAAAGTATATTGATTCTTCCATTGACTAGATTAGTTGACAATTCATTTGGCCTTAAAAATAAAATTTTAAGCTAGATTTCATTAATAAGTATTAGCAGAAAATGACTACCTGTTAACTAGCATATTCAATATAAGCTAAAAGAAGCCCCCTCCCCCAAGTCAGGATAGTATTAAAGAAACCCAGCTAGTAAGATAAAAAATCTGAATGTATAGTAATTTAAATTTATCCCTCCTTTCTGTGCTTTTTGGAGAATTTAGAGAATTGATGTTTAATGAAAAACTTCACACTGGCTCATGCTATCTTAGCTTAATGCCCTAAGGTATCCTCAGAGGGATGAACATCAGCAAGAAGAAGTCTTAGGCTATATTTATCCAAATACACCTACTTGGGTTAAGATAGGATATTTCAGCTCATCTCAAGAGGAAGCTTGTTCTCATTACCTGAAGAGAATGCTAAGTGCTAAATTGCTTCAATTGTGTCTGACTCTTTGCCACCCCATGGACTGTAGCCTGCCAGGCTCCTCTATCCTCTGTCCTGGAGTGGGTTGCCATTTCCTCCTCCAGGGTATCTTCCAGACCCAGGGATCAAACCGATGTCTCTTTTGTCTCCTGCACTGGCAGGTAGGTTCTTTACCACTAGTGCCACCTTGGAAGCCCTGAAGAGGACTGCCTACAAATTGACCAACTGAGATTGTGTATCAGTTTTATCTATGTCACTTTCTGCAACTACATGGAATGTGCTCAATAAATTTATTTTCTTTCTACCTTCATAGCATGAAGTAGTTAGGTTAGCTGATGAAATTGGAGCCATAGAATAAATTTTGACTTCAAAGCCTGCAAATATTTTAATTTGTTTCACCTGCCCCATTTACCAAGATCTAGTCTATATAAGGAAAAAATGAATCCTTGTTTCATGTTATATATTGTATGGAACAGAACGTTCACTTTTTATACAGTCTGCTAATGTTCAGTATTTCATCATTTTATACATAATTATTCATTGAAGTGTTTATTGTTTTCTATTTCTCAATACTGCCCTGGCTGATAACAATGAAAAGATAATACAAGGTTCCCCTTTTAAAAGATATCACACTATAGAAATCAGAGACATAACTACAGAGCCCATAGAACAGAATGAAGAAACACTTCAATTCTCTATTTAAGATAGGCTGTTAAAAGACAGCAGGCTATGGTTTGAATACAAAGAAAGCAGTTGTCCTGGAAAGTATTTCCAGATTATTTCATATATGCTGAGTATGCTTTTGGGGGGGGTTGTTAATGATACATACTCATTAGACTATTAGAAGTGTAATAAAGAAAATACACAAAATGTACAACCTCATAGCTTGAAAATTAGTACAATCATTTTTTTCTTAAGATTTAAGGTAAAAGTAAACCTCTGATGCTCATATAGTTAGACCTCCATCTGGTCTTTTTTCTCACATTTCTTTCTAATTATTTCCTTTTTCTTCTATATCTTGCTTTTTTTCTCCCTTCTTCCCTTTGCTCTTCAGACTTACTCTTTTGTTCTCTTTTTCAATATCCTGTCTTCATTTGCTCTTTATCTCTCCTGCTCGCCTGGCTTTCTTTGTCATCACTGGTTACTTCATTTTCTTGTTGGTTCTGCATTTTTGTTTCCCTTTTTTTCCCCTGACTCTTATACACATCTTCCATGGGGTTGCAAAGAGTCAGACCCGACTAAGTGACTTTCAGTTTCACAAAGAACATCAGAAGGAGAAAGTAAAAAAAAATGCTTAAAATAAGATCAACAGTAAAGTAGAATATCTAGGAGTACACCTGACCAAGGAGGTGAGAAACTGATATGCTGAGAACTATAAAACATATATGAAGGAAACTGAAGGTGATTAAAGAAACAGAAAGATATCTAATACTCTTGGATTGGAAAATTTAATATAATTAAAGTGGCCATACTACCCAAAGAAATCTATAAAGTGAACCTTATCAAATTACCCATGAAACTTTCACAAAACTAGATCAAATAATCCTAAAATCTATATGCAACCATAAAAGAACCAGGATTACCAAAACAATATTGAGGGGGGAAAAAAATCAAAACAATGTGGTATAGGTACAAAAACAGATGGATCAATGGAAAAGACTAGAGAACCTAGAAATAAACCCACTCAATTAGTCTTCAACATAGGTTAGAAAATACAATGGAGAAAAGATAGTCTCTTCATCATGTGGTATTGGGAAAACTGGGCAGCTACATGTAGATCAGTGAGGTTAGTCTATTCTCTCATATTGTATAAAAAATAAGTTCAAAATGGTTTAAGATTATATATATAAGACATGATACCATAAAATTCCTAGACATGAACATAGGGGGAAATGCTCTTTGAGATAAATCATAGAAATATTTTATTAGATCATTTTTCCAAGACAAAATAAATAGAAACAAAATAAATAAATGAGGCCTAATCAAACAAGAGATTTTTTTTAATAATAGAGGAAACCATAAACAAAGCAAAAAGACAGTCTACAGACTGGGAGAAAATATTTGCAAACAATGTGACTGACAAAGTCTATTTCCATATATACATATCTCATAGAACTATAAATATACATATATAAACAAACCAGTCAAAAAATGCACAAAAGACCTAAATCGATTTCTCCAAAGAAGACATACAGATAACCTCAACATTGCTACTTATTAGAGAAATGTAAATACTTATTAGAGAACTGAAATTAAAACTACAATGAGGTTTTACAACCTTTTACCTGTAAAAATGGACATCGTCATACAAATAATAAAAGCTGGAGAGACAGTAGAAAAAAGAAAATCCTGCTACACTGTTGATGGGAATGTAAATTAGTGCAGCCACTATAGAAAATAGTCTGGAGGTTCCATCAAAAACTAAAAATTATCATATGATTCAGCAATCTCACTCCTGAACATATACCTGGAAAAGGTAAGAACTCTAATTCAAAAAGCAATGCACTCCACTAATCAAGAAATGGAAGCTACCCAGCTGTCCACCAACAGAGGAGTGGATAAAGAAAATGTGGCTTATATACACAATGGAATATTATACCATCAAAAGAATGAACTATTAATACTATCATTTGTAGCAACATGGATGGAACTAGAAATTGTCTTACTGAGTGAGATGAGTCAAAGATAAATAATATATGATATCACTTATATGTGGAATCTAAAACAATAACAGAAATAAACTTATTTACAAAACAGAAATTGACTCACATACATATACATACTAGTATCAGAGATAAACTAAAAACACTTGGCTTGGTTGATACATTCCTTTGCTGTGCACACTATTTTAAGTTTAATCATTTGCATATTTTTTGCTTTTGTTTCCATTATCCTAGTTGATGGATCTCAAAAAAATATATTGCTGAAATTTGTGTCAAACAGTGTTCGATGTTTTTCTCTAGGAGTTTTATAGTATCCTGTCTTACATTTAAGAACTTAATCCATTTTGAGTTAGCTTTTGTGTATGGTGTTAGAGAATGTTCTAATTTTATTCTCTTACTAGTAGCTGTCCAGCCTTCCCAGCACCACTTATTAAAGAGACTGTATTTTCTCTGTCACATATCCTTGCCTCCCTTGTCATAGATTCATTGACCAAAACTGTTGAAATTTTCATAAATATATTCCCAGTTTATATATGGCATAGTTCATTTTTTTTGAAATTTATAACAGAATAAAATAATTTTATTTTTATTTTATTAATGAAAATAAATTTCTGACAGAATGAAATAATTAAAATAAAGTATTTAATACTTGGATCACATGCTTTTTTCTTTTAACAATGCCATAGGAATTTTAAGAAGACATTAAATATAAGAACTTTACTCAGCTCTATAGATGGAGTTGAGGTTAAGACAGTTATGGTCTCTGCCCTCATGGACCTTATATTCTAACAGAGGGGATGATATATATATATATATATATAAAGAAATGACAGGTAATGGAGGGCTGTGGAACGATTAGATACTTATTTTTAAAAATACTTATGAGTCATCTCTTAAGAGGCAGAGATTTCCAAGTACATCCCCATATACATGCACTAGCAAAAGGAAAAAATGAAACAAGGCAAACAAACAAAAAGTGAAACCTTGATCTGAACCCCCAACAGGAGCAGAGAGAAACCAGGTTGTCCTGAGAGTCTTGTGGAAAAAACACTTTTATTGGAATTCTGAGACTTGGAACATTCACAAGATTAGAGAGTCTGGTCAGAGATTCTTGACTTGAAGATCCATCCTCAGAGAAAATTAAAGAGGTCTTTAGTCAACTGACACCTAAAATGTCCCCATCTTAGGGTCTCAAGACTCTTGATATGATTAAGCTCAAGCAATGAACAAAAGCAAATAATGAACACAAGATTTAGATGACAAAAACTGAGTGATGGGAATGTCAACCTCAGAATATACAGCAGCTATTTATTTATAAATAAAGATACAATTATAGAGAAAGATTAATGACAGAAATGGTATGAACCTAACAGAAGCAGAAGGTATTAAGAAGAGGTGACAAGAATATACAGAAGAACTATCCAAAAAAATCTTAATGACCCTGATAACCACAATGGTGTGATCACTCAGCTAGAGCCAGACATCCTGGAATGCAAAGTCAAGTGGGCCTTCAGAAGCATCACTACGAACAAAGCTAGTGGAGGTGATGGAATTCCAGTGGAGCTGTTTCAAATCCTGAAAGATGATGGTGTAAAAGTGCTTCACTAAATATGCCAGCAAATTTGGAAAACTCAGCAGTGGACACAGGACTGGAAAATGTCAGTTTTCATTCCAATCCCAAAGAAAGGCAATGAATGCCAAAGAATATGCAAACTACTGCACAATTGCACTCATTGCACATGCTAGCAAAGTAATGCTCAAAATTCTCCAAGCCAAGCTTCAGCAATAAATGAACTATGAATTTCCAGATGTTCAAGCTGGATTTAGAAGAGGCAGAGAAACCAGAGTTCAATTGCCAGCATCTGCTGGATTATTGAAAAAGCCAGAGAGCTCCGGAAAAACATCTATTTCTGTTTTATTGACTATGATAAAGGCTTTGACTGTGTGGATCACAACAAATTGTGGAAAATTCTTCAAGAGATGTTAATAACAGACCACTAAAGCATCACTATGAACAAAGCTAGTGGAGGTGATGGAATTCCAGTGGAGCTGTTTCAAATCCTGAAAGATGATGGTGTAAAAGTGCTTCACTAAATATGCCAGCAAATTTGGAAAACTCAGCAGTGGACACAGGACTGGAAAATGTCAGTTTTCATTCCAATCCCAAAGAAAGGCAATGAATGCCAAAGAATATGCAAACTACTGCACAATTGCACTCATTGCACATGCTAGCAAAGTAATGCTCAAAATTCTCCAAGCCAAGCTTCAGCAATAAATGAACTATGAATTTCCAGATGTTCAAGCTGGATTTAGAAGAGGCAGAGAAACCAGAGTTCAATTGCCAGCATCTGCTGGATTATTGAAAAAGCCAGAGAGCTCCGGAAAAACATCTATTTCTGTTTTATTGACTATGATAAAGGCTTTGACTCTGTGGATCACAACAAATTGTGGAAAATTCTTCAAGAGATGTTAATAACAGACCACCTTACCTGCCTCCTGAGAAATCTGTATGCAGGTCAGGAGGCAACAGTTAGAACTGGACATGGAACAATGGACTGATTCCAAATTGGGAAGGACTAAGTCAAGGCTATATATTGTCACCCTGCTTATTTAGCTTATATGTGGAGTATATCATGCAAAATGCTGGGCTGATGAAGTACAAGCTGAAATCAAGATTGCTGGGAGAAATATCAATAACCTCAGATATGTAGATGACACCATCCTTATGGCAGAAAAAAAAGAGGAACTAAAGAGTCTATTGATGAAAGTGAAAGAAGACGGTAAAGAGTTGACTTAAAATTCAACATTCAAAAAATGAAGATCATAGTATCTGGTCCCATCACTTCATGTGAAATAGATGGGGAAACCATGGAAATAGTGACAGACTTTATTTTCTTGGTCTCCAAAATCACTGCAGATTGTGACTGCAGCCATGAAATTAAAAGACGCTCATTCCTTTTAAATTAAAAGCAAAGCTATGACAAACCTAGACAACATATTAAAAAGAAGAGACATTAATTTGCTGAGAAAGGTCCATATAGTAAAAGTTATGGCTTTTCCAGCAGTCATGTATGGATGTGAGAGTTGGGCCATAAAGAAGGCTGAGTGCCAAAGAATTGATGCTTTTGAATCTATGGTATTGAGAAGACTCCTGAGAGTCCCTTGGACAACGAAGAGATCAAACCACTCAATCCTAAAGGAAATCAGCCCTGAATATTTATTGGAAAGACTGATACTGAAGCTCTAATACTTTGGCTAGCTGATGTGAAGAGCTTACTCATTAGAAAAGACTCTGATGCTGAGAAAGATTCTAGGCAGGAGGAGAAGGGGGCAACAGAGGATGAGCTGGTTGAATGGCATCACCAACTGAGTCTGAGCAAGCTCTGGGAGTTGGCGACAGATTGGGAAGCCTGGCAAGCTGCAGTCCATGGGGTTGCAGAGTTGAACATGACTGAGTGACTGAACTGAACTGAACAGAGAAAGATTAGCACCAAGAGACTATAAGGAAGGAGTAGGCAGTTAAAAATTTAGAACAGGTCATAATGTAAATGATAGTAGTACTTAACTCAAATAATTGTAATGAAATAATTACATACAGGCCTGTTTACCATGTTGAGTGTGATATCTGTCACAAATGAGCCTTTGATAAGTATTAGGTGACCTTACTGTGGGTTTTGAAACTAACTCAAGCCTCCTAAGCCAGAACTCCTTGCTGTTGAACTCAGAAACTGATTTTATTTTTTAAATAAGGAGTACATATGATTCTGAAATTTCACGAGGCAGGAATTAGTGTTTCAAATGTCATCTTACACAATCTAATTGTAAATGAAGTATAAATAAAGTAAATAAGGGATGGAAAGGAAAGCAGATTGCATGGAATAACAAACCAAATTGGTAAAGGGTAAGGACTTGAACCAGACCTCTTGATATATGCAGCCACAGTGTAGACTGTCAGAAAGAATATTTTGGATAAAACAAAGAGTGAAATACGAAATTAAGAGATGAATTAAAGCTTGGACAGAAACAAGACCATCAAATTCCCTATGAATATATCAATCAAAGGTAAATTACAAAACTGTTTCAACATATGTTATAGACAGTTTTAACAAGTTTGTAAATGACTTTCCTTCATATCTGTGGAAACATTCAAGATGTAAAAGGACCCATTACATTTTTTCACTGGCATGGTACTACATTTTATGAGAGGAATTATGTAATTTTGTTATCCAATTTGGGTATTTGAGTCTCCCATAAATGTTTGCCAAAGGTCTGCTTGACAAATCCTATTTGTAACCCAATAATATCTCTTAACTGCCCCTTGGTTGGTACAGCACATAGCATTTGCAAAATTCTTCCACAGACATTGCTGCATTTTGTCTTCTCGACAGTGTAAATGGCACACAAAGTTGCTATAATCGAGGTAGCTAAGACCCGGGGAGGTTGAGTGAATTGCCAGAGATCACACAGTTAAGTTAGAGAGCCTTGAACTGCCTGACCCAGTGTTCTTTTCATGCATGGTGTAAAGAGTTGAAAGAAGTGAGAGCTTTTGAAATGAAATGTTCAGAATTTAAAGCCTAGTTTCACCACTTGCTCCCTGAGTCACCATAGGTGGATCACATGGCCTCTCAGAGGTCTAGTACCATCACCTATAGTGATGTAATGTAATGATGGAATAAAGGTAATTTTACAGAACAGCATTAGGATTAAGTTTAAGTGAAATAATATATATAAAAGTTTAGCCTAATACCCACATAAGCATTCACTCAGTTTCTCTCAGTTATTATTGTTACTGTTATTAATCATTATGAAATAAGATAATGATCACTTGGTTGGTGCCAGAGAGATATTGCAAATTGGAAATACTAATAATGCAATTATGTTAGAGAAATCATAGTTATACTTTATGAAGCTATATTACATAGGCATGGTTTACAAATTATTTTCAGTAATAGTAGAAAGCTGTAAACAACTTTCATGTTTATAAATGCATTTCTACTTAAATGATTTATGATCTATCAGTTAAGAAAAAAGTTTCACAAACCATACAGAATGCTACAATAATTAAAATATCACAATGAAGGTTGACTTTGAACTGGCAAAATGTCTCAGACATGTATTATCAGAATTTGTCTTGAAAACTTCCCCATGAATATGGACAATGTATAAGAATTCCTTGTCAAGACAATAGCATTTAGCTGAAGAAACAAGCCCTGGAGGCTGCCTATTATAGTGAAAAATGTAATAGCTATTGGAATATGGCAGGGAAAGCATTCCAAGATGAGTAAAGGAAAATTCAAATCCTCAGAGAGAAAGAAGAGTACAGCATATTTGGGGCATTTATGAAGGACCAGTATGATTACACAGAAAAGACAACGGCACCCCACTCCAGTACTCTTGCCTGGAAAATCCCATGGGCGGAAGAGCCTGGGAGGCTCCAGTCCATGAGGTTGCTAAGAGTCTGACACGACTGAGCGACTTCACTTTCATGCATTGGAAAAGGAAATGGCAACCCAAACTCCAGTATTCTTGCCTGGAGAACCCCAGGGACGGCAGAGACTGGTGGGTAGAGGCTGCCATCTATGGGGTCGCACAGAGTCGGACACAACTGAAGCGACGCCGCCGCAGCAGCAGCAGCAGCAGCCATATGATTACAACAGAGAGCAAAGGGGGAATGGCCAGGGTCTAGTGAGGTCAAGGCCATACAACTGAATTATGATAACTGGAATGTGAACCTACTCCTCATAATTCTCCAGTCCTCTCTACTCTTTCCTCTATTACCATGAGAGCCACATGCCAAAGATGCGGCAAGCGGAAGATGGAGCCTGGGTTCCAAAGTCTCTTTTGCAACAAGACTCTTAGAAGACACCTAACCTGTCCCAGATCTATGATGTGAACAAGAAATAAAGTTTTACATAGGTAATGGACTGAGATTTGAAGATTCTTATAGCAGTTAGCATTATTAATCTTGACTAATACACCAGGTAAAAGTTCAGTTTCAGCCATCTCCATCACACATTTTCAATGTGGTCGAGGCTTACACCTACTTCATGCTAGGATCTTGGTGAAAAGAATCCACAATGATTCTTTCCCATTCAACCTAATTACAGTCACCATCATTCTAATTAATATCATCCCCATTTACAATTCTATGAGACCAGAGAATTAAGGATTGGTCCTGAGATCAACACATAGTTGAATCTTTAAGTGTGAATCTAAAGCTTTGCTTAAAGGACTAGTTGGTTTTATGTTTATCAACTTGAATCATCATGAATTATAACTTCATACATTTTTTTATACTATTGAAGCTAAATTACATGTGCATCTTATATTCCAGTAATATGACATCAAAACTTTTTAAGTATACTTACAGTCATTTTTAAGTATATTGTAAATTATTTAAATGGCTTCTTAGATACAAATGTTCACAAACACTGTAGACGTTAATATATTCATTTGGGGGGATATTAAGGAGATATTCCTCCCAAGCCTGAAAATCTTTAGTGTAAGTTATTTATTCCTATTTTTATATTTATTTTTAAATTTAAACATACCTGATTTAATTATATAGTAACCCAGCTTGTTTAAGTGTAATAATGGAAATTGAAGAAAAGTTAAGTGATGGTCTATAGCTAAGGAAACATAGAGATGGGACTACAACATGGGTGTTCTCACCTTAGGTATGTATACCCTACATATTTGCCTTACATTTCACTCTTATCATAAAAGGGACTTCTAAAAATTGTAATGAGTACATGTGTTATTGGAAACCTTCAGGAAATTCTTCTTTACTATCATATAAGAAATGAAGCGCCAGTCGATGCTCAATACAGGATACAGGATGCTTGGGGCTGGTGTACGGGATGATCCGGGGAGATGGTGTGGGGTGGGAGGCAGGAGGGGGTTTCAGCATTGGGAGATCGAGTACACCTGTGGCTGATTCATGTCAATGTATGGCAAAACCAATACAATATTGTAAAATAGAATAAAATATTTAAAAAAATATTGCATAGAAAAAAAAAGAATCTCTGCACTGTTATATAATGTTTGCTTGAATGTTTTCCTGCTCTTCAGAAATAAACGGCATGACTAAACTGACTCCACACTTTGAAAATGAAAATAGTAATTAAATCTACCTAATAATATTGTCATTAAAATACACATTGATAAATGTTTACAAAGTATCAAAATAGTCAACAATATATAATAAACAAGCATATGTTTAATTAAAACTGTCTGGTTTGCAGTTGCTATAAGTAGTTTTAGAACTCTATAACTCATCATCTACTATTATCCTACAGACAATTTAAGCTTTGATTACAATGAATACAGGCTGTATTTGTTTTCTAGGGCTACTATAATAAATTAACACAGAATGAATGGTTTGAACAACAGAGGTTTATTGTCTTAGCTCTGGAAGCTAGAGCCCAAGATCAAAGTGCTGGTGGGGCTGGGGCCTCCCCTCTCCTAGCTCTCGGCTGTGGCAACATAAGCATAACATTCACATGGTGCTCTCTCTACATACATGTCTGTCTCTGGGAACAAATTTTCACATTTTACAAGGACATTAGTCAGAAAGTGGCCAAGGTGGTAGAGTAGAAAGACCCTGGTTCATCTCCTCTTATGAGCACACCAAAATCACTATTATCTTCAAAACAATCATCAGTTAAAATGATTGGAAGCATTGAGAAAAAATCTTTTAAAACTAAAGACATAAAGAAAGAACCACAATGAGATGAATAGGAGGGGTGGACTTGAGATATAATCAAATGCCATACCCCAAGGTGGGCAACACACAAGTTGGAGAATGATTATATTCACAGGTTCTCTCACATGAATGAAAGTTCTGAGCCCCACATCAGACATCCTTGGACAATAGGTCCTGCACCAGGAGGATGATTCCCTAGAGCATTTGGCTTTGAATTCCAGTGGAGTTTAATTTTGAGAGTCCCAAAGGACTGGGAGAAATAGAGACATCACTCTTAAAAGATATATACAAAATTTCATGCACACTGGGACTTTGGGCTAAAGCAATAATTTAATAGGATCCTGGGCCAGATAGAGCTTCTGGACTTGGAATGTCTCCCAGAGAAATGATGGGGGAGGCTGAGGCTCATACAGGGGACATTAGACACTGGTGGAAACCATATTTGGGAACATGCAACCACAAAACATTACTACTGGTGGCTGCATTGTGACTCATTAGGCCCCGACATAGCAGCACTTAAAACCCAGCTGCCCTATAGACAACTGCTGGGTTTCCTCAGATCAAACAACTAACTGGCCAGAGACACAGTCCCACTCATCAACAAAAAGGTCCCTAAAGACTTCCTGACCCCATAGCTACCTCTAGACCTGCCCCTAGATATGGCCCTGACCACCAGGGGATCAAGACCAAGTCCCACCCACCAGTGGGTAGGCACTGGCACTTTCCTCCTAGAATCTTGTATTAGGAACTAGACCAGTCTTACTAACCAAAGAGCAGATATAAGATGCAACAAAACTATGACCTTACAACCTGAGAAACCAGCCCACTCACAGAAGGACAGACCCAACCCTGGGACCAGCTAGATATGGGCCCAATGCACTAGCAGGCCAATGGAACACCATGGAGCAAATACCAAACTGTCAGGAACCATCACTCACCACCACCACCAATCTAAAATGAGCTCTGTGATCCCTGACTCCAGAGACCAGCTCTGCCTGCCAGTAGTCCAACATCAGCCCCAGGACCTGGTTTTGCCTGACAGTGGAAGAGCAACAATCAAAGAATCTTCAAGATGCTGACTCAGCCCAACAGGGAGTTAGCACCAGCCTTAGGGCTCCACAGGATTCTACAGACAGTCATTTCATGGCCAGGCCCCATTAAACAGCATCCAGCAGCATCCATACAAGAAAGGACCTGGCAACCCACCAGGCTATGAGCAAATGGGACTAGACCCCCATATACTTAGCCTGCCACAACAGAAGGACCCTCAGCCCTCTCAAGGGGAATCCCTAGAGCATATAACCTGGTGACAGGAGGCATGTGCACTGTTGGGAAATACAGGACGTCCCCTACTGAAGGCTTGTTTGCAAGGTTGAGAAAGGTACCAACGTACCACATACATAAATAGACAAATGGCAACTTGTTAACAACACCAACAACAGAAAAGCAGAAGAGTGAATATCAGATGAAGGAACAAGATCAAATCCCTGAAGAAAATCTAAGTGAAGTCAAGAGAGACACCTATCTGAGAAAGTGGTCAGAGTAATAATCATAAAGATGATCAAAGAACTTGGGAGAATGGATGCACAAAGTGAGAAGTTAGAAGATTCAACAAAGAGTTAGGAAAATAAAAACAAAGATGACCTAAAATGAAAAATAAAATAGAAGGAATCAAACTTAGACTAAATATACAGAGGAACAGCTCAGTGAGTGGAAGAAAAGTAGTGAAAATCACTGCTGCTGAAAAGAAAAAGGACAAAAGAATACGAAAAGAAGTGAGAGCAATTTAAGAGACCTCCAGGACGACATCTAGCCCACATTCGCATTATAGAGGTCCCAGAGTTCAGTACAAGCTTTAGAACAAATTAGATACAAAAATTTCCAGGTGAAAAAATCCATAAATAGAGATAAGAAAATGTGAGATGAAAAAGCTCACTGGTAAAGGAAAACATACAGTAAAGACAAGAAATCATCCACACACAAAGTGAGTAGAGAATGAAAAAAGACAAAAGTGTAAAATCATGTATAGCCACAATAAGTAAAAAGAAAGAAAGAAAGTGAAGTCGCTCAGTTGTATCTGACTTCATGACCCTGTGGACTGTAGCCCACCAGGCTCCTCCATCCATGGGATTGTCCAGGCAAGAATGCTGGAATGGGTTGCCATTTCCTTCTCTAGGGGATCTTCTGGACCTAGGGATCGAATCCAGGTCTCCTGCATTGCAGGCAAATGCTTTAACCTCTGATCCACCAGGGGCATATTCAAAATAATTGTGTGTAAAATATAATTTTAAATTATCTAAACTATCTCAAAAACAGTAATTGTAAGGGGAGGACAATATGAATTCAAGGTTTATACAATGCATTTGAGATTAAGAGAACAGTAACTTAATCATATTTATATACAGATTGTTATACAAAGATCTCATTTTAGCTGCAAACCAAAACTGTATAATAGATATACCTTCAAAAAAAACCAAAAACCCAAATTTGACAGTATAGTCAACAAATCAGAAGAGAACAGAACAAAAGAAGAAAAGGGGGGGGAACCCTACAAAAACAAATCCAAAACTATTAACAAAATGACAATGAGAACATATATGTTGATAGTTACTTTAAAGGCAAGCCAACTAAGTGCTCCAACTAAAAGACAGTGAATGGCTAAATGGATTTAAAAAATAATGACCTGCATATATGCTGCCTTGAAGAGAGTCACTTCAGATTTTGAGGCACATACAAATTGAAAGGGAGGGGATGGATGGAGAAAGGTATTCCATGCAGATGGGAACCTATAAAAGCCAAGACAGCAATATGTATACCAGAC
Source organism: Madoqua kirkii (assembly GCA_006408675.1). Classification (NCBI taxonomy): domain Eukaryota; kingdom Metazoa; phylum Chordata; class Mammalia; order Artiodactyla; family Bovidae; genus Madoqua; species Madoqua kirkii. Next base: position 44,023 of record SJYC01100478.1, read on the forward strand.
AAAATAAACGTTACAATAAAGACTATTACGAAAGACAATGAACGACACTATCTAACGATCCAGGAATCAATCCATGAAGAAGATATAACAATTGTAGACATAAATGCACCCAAACATAGAACCTAAATATATAAGGCAAACATTACCACACAAGAAAGAAAAAACTGAGAATAACACGATAATAGTGGAGAACCATAACAATCCACTTTCCAATTTGGGGTATCATCTTCAGTTTCTTTCATCAGTGTTCCATAGTTTTCAAAGTACAGGTCTTTCACTTCCTTAGTCAAGTTTATTCCTTTGTGTAATTTTAAACAGGATTTTTTTGTTTACTTTTTCTTTCTGATTGATCATTATTAGTATATAAAAATGCAACAGATTCCTGTACATAATCTTGTATCCTGCAACTTTGCAGAATTCACTTATTAGTTCTAATAATTTTGAGATGGAGATTTTAGGGTTTTCATATAAAGTACTGTATTATTTGAAATAGTGACAATTTTATCTCTTGTCTTTGCATTTGGATACCTTATATTTTGTCTTCCTGTCTGATTGCTGTGGCTAGGAATTCCAATACTACATTAAATAGAAGTGCCAAGAATGGGCATCCTTGACTTCTTCCTGGCCCACAAACGGGAGGTAGGCAATCCACAAATGGGAGAATTACAAATGCAGAGCTTCTGCCCAAGAAGCAAGGTTTCTGAGTCAGAGGCCAAGAGTCTCACACTGGAAAGATGAGCCTGAGGAAGTTTGGCTTTGAAGGTGAGTGGCATTTACTTTCAGGAGCACCAGAGGACTATGGGAAACAGATGCTCCATTCTTAAAGGACACACACAAAATCTCACACACTCTGGGACCTAGGGTAGAAGCAGTAATTTAATGATAGCCAGGATCATATCCACCTGCTCATCTTGGACAGTGTCCCAGGGAGTCAGGAGGTGACTGGACCTTATACCCTAGGGACATAGACACTGGTGGTAGCCAGTTTGGGGAACTTGTTTACCATAAAGTCA